>JADBJO010014913.1:12500-15000 GCA_016801955.1 Conus betulinus
TTATTTAAATATGCAAGATTCAGCAACCAATCACTTAGGGCCTTAACATATATGGCCCATGCTGCCCAGAGGGGAGAGAGAAGGGGGGGGGGTGGGGGAGGCAGGAGGAAGCTTGGCCAGTAACACCGGGAACCTCCTCCCCCTCCCTCTCCCCTCCCCTGCTCCCACATGCTGGTTGCCAAGTCTAACACTCCGCCCCACCCCACCCCCACCCAACTCCTGCTTAAAAACTCCCACCCAACACGCACACACGCACGCGCACGCACGCACGCTCACACACGCGCGCGCGCGCAGAGAGAGAGAGAGAGGAGAGAGAGAGAGAGAGAGAGAGCACCTCGCTTACCAATATTGTGCAGAGTCCATGTCATGCGATGCGAAGCTGAGCCTGTTGGCGATGTGTCAAGTAAAATTCAACACCTGTGTCAAGCTAAGGGCGAAAAATGTAAAAATCAACAATAACCGCAAATGGGGGGGGGGGGGGGGGGGGGGGGGGGGGGGAACAAAATGAAATAAAGTTTTGTCGAGTGCTTACGCGCCAAGATCCCACTGACACCGAATGTCCGCACATTTCCCACCCACCGCTCCAAAGCTCCCCCCCCTCCTCCTCCCCCCCCCCCCCCCCCCCCCCCCGTTCCCTCCCTCCCCCCCATCCCCCGCTTCCCCATCCCCCTTCCTTTCCAACTCTCAGACTGTTTACTATCCCTCCATATCCGTTACAGTGTGCAGGGATCTGAGCAGTCATTCATCGTATTTGCTGCGACACGGGTAGACAGTTCGTGCTTGTCAGGAGTGGGGTGTGTGTGTGTGTGTGTGTGTGTGTGTGTGTGTGTGTGTGTGTGTGTGTGGTGTGTGGTGTGTGTGTGCGTGCGTGCGTGCATGTGCATGTGTGTGTGTGTGTGTGTGTGTGTGTGTGTGCGCGCGCTTGTGTGTGTGTGATGTATGTGAGAGAGAGAGAGAGTTTGTGTGTGCGTGTGTGTGTGTGCGTGCGTGCGTGCGTGCGTGTGTGTGTGTGTGTGTGTGTGTGTGTGTGTGTGTGTGTGTGTGCGGCGCGCGCGCGCGCGCGCGCGTGTGTGTGTGTGATGTGTGTGTGTGTGTGTGTGAGAGAGAGAGAGAGAGAGAGAGAGAGAGAAAGAGAGAGGAGAGTGCGCGCGCGAGAGAGGAGAATATGTGTGTGTGAGAGAGAGAGAGAGAAAGAGAGAGAGAGAGAGAGAGAGAGAGAGAGAGTGTGAGCGAGTGTGAGTGTGTGTGTGTGTGTGTGTGTGTGTGTGTGTGTGTGTGTGTGTGTGTGTGTGTGTGGTGTGTGTGTGTGTGAGTGTGTGTGTGTGTATGTGTGAGTGAGTGCGTGTGATGTGTCGGAGAGAGAGAGAGAGGAGAGAGAGAGAGAGAGAGGAGAGAGAGAGAGAGAGAGAGAGTCATAACAATCTTTTCACGAATTATAATGATCAGTAAGTTGTAATTTTTTTTTTCAAGAGTAACAAATACAACTTTCCATGGTGTTCAAATGTGACTGAAAAGCAAAAAAAGCGAGAAATTATACTGCAACACCGTCAGCAATGATACAGATTTTTTATGCGGTAACAGGGGTACAAAAGAAAAAAAAGAAAGATCTCCACAACATTAATCATCGTTTTCTATAAGAAAAAAAACAAACACTTTTTTTCCTTTTCTTTTCTTTTGAAGACGGAAAAACGGATTACTATAGGTTTCTGACGCTAATAGTTTCCCATACCGCTGCAGGCCTCGACAGGAAGCGCGAGACTCCTGAAATCGGTTGACAGACAACACCATCCCACTGACTTCACGCCTGGACTCCGCTGGCCTTTCCCAGAATACAGACCATGACCAAACTGACCGCCACACTGAACAGCCCTCAACTGCTTCACACAGACACTGATTCCACGCAGGTTTCGGGTCCGGACATAACGTAAAGTAAGGTAATGACGTTTGTAGCCCAGCCGACTGCAAGGGGCCATAATCAGGGTTGTCACCGCGTTGAAGTCAACTCAAAAGTCATTTAAAAAAAAAAAAAAAAAGAAAATCATTCACACAATCCTTAACAACAAAAAAATACACCTTCTAAAAACACAGCGGAAACTTCGTTAAAAAAGATCTTTCTTCCGTAAAATCTTAGATCAGATGACAAATTAATGTTGACCTGTCCGGGAAAACGTCGGACGGATAGGATGCAGTGTTCACTACCTGCCTGTTCACATGGAGGTCATGAATGGCTGAACATGGCAGAGGTCATGGATGGCTGAACATGGTAGACATATCAACAGAGATCCAGGTGTGGGTGGGTGAGGTGAGTGAGGGGCTGAAAATGTCAACGTAAGTGCGCATGATTCATGATTATCTGTTTTTCATGGTTTATAACTGTTTTCTTAGTCATAATTGCCTGTTTTCGTGAGTCATAACTGTCTATTTCATGAGCCATAATCAATTGTTTGTTTACATGAGTTATAATTATCTAGTTTATGAGTTATAATTGTTTTCATAAGCC
>JADBJO010014913.1:17500-27500 GCA_016801955.1 Conus betulinus
ACTGAACACATCCGTGTACTTGCCACCCCCGGAGGTCCAGGCTGTATATTTATCGAATGTGTCCTGCTGGTGTTAAGTGTGCTGGGAAACGGTGTGTGTGTGTGTGTGTGTGTGTGTGTGTGTGTGTGTGTGTGTGTGTGTGTGTCTGTCTGTCTGTCTGTCTGTGTGCGCACGCGCGCGCGCGTGCGTGCATGAGTGTGTGTGTCTGTCTGTCTGTCTGTCTGTCTGTGAGCGCGCGTGCGTGCATGAGTGTGTGTGTGTGTGTGTGTGTGTGTGTGTGTGTGTGTGTGTCTGTCTGTCTGTCTGTCTGTGTGCGCACGCGCGCGCGTGCGTGCATGAGTGTGTGTGTGTGTGTGTGTGTGTGTGTGTGTGTGTGTGTGTGTGTGTGTGTGTGTGTGTGTGTGTGTGTGTGTGTGTGTTTTCGTGTGCGCGTATGTGGTTTATCTGTTTGTGAAGGACATGGAAGGTGGGGATATGTGTGTGTGTGTGTGTGTATGTGTGTGTGTGTGTGTGTGTGTGTGTGTGTGCGTGTGTGTGTGTGAGAGAGAGAGAGAGAGAAAGAGAAGGGGGGGAGACAGATAGATTGACAGACAGGACAGACAGACAGACAAGACAGATACAATGTGTGTAATGCACGCGAGCGCGCATGTTTATGGAGGAGTGTGTGTGTGTGTTGCGTTCCGAAAGCCAAACCAAACTTAGACATGAATAAAAGACACACCGGTTTTCCTGCGAATTTTCTGCTTGGCAACGTGTGAACGACCAGATCCACGCTAAGGTTTAAAACAGACAAATGGATAAATACAGCAGCAGACAATCACACGGCACAAATAGAGCACAGTCGAACGCTTTCTTTACACAAACGTTTACCATAGGTCGTGGAATACTCATGAGTATGGCTCGAATTATCATCTTTGTTCTTCAGCTTGTTATCTGAAAGTTTCCCAGTGGGCCCAGACGACACGACTGCGCCTGTGACCGTGTTTGATCTCATGATTAAGGTAACCACATTCCGTGTCCTGAGATGATGTCTAAACACGACACCAGTCTTTATCTTCGGGTTTGTTGCTGTTGTTGCTGCTGTAACATATTGTTTTGTTTGTTTGTTTGTTTGGTCACAATCTATCGTACCACAAAAAAAAAAATGGCTAACTCCGTAACTAAAGATGGAATGGAGAAGCCTACATACAACGTATTATTTGGGTTTCTTATGTTCTTGCTTATTTATCTGCCCATCTATTCATTTGTTTATTCATTTATCTATTTCTCTATATACCTGCTTGATATACGCAAAATCTCATGGGACAAGAGTCTCATCCTCTACTGGCCTGAAAGTCTCTCCCTCCTCTAGCCTGGGTATCATTTCATTAACGTCGGAGTCTCGTTTCTTACCTGGGTGTCTCACCTCTAGTCTGGGTGTCTCTTTATCTCTCCTCTAAGCTGTATGTCTTTCCCCTACTGTGGGTATCTACCTATCTATCCTCTAACCTGGGTGTCTCTCCTCTAACCTGGGTGTCTCTCCTCTAACCTGGGTGTCTCTACTCTAATCTGGGTGTCTCTCCTCTAACCTGGGTGTCTCTCCTCTAACCTGGGTGTCTATTCTAAGCTGGGTGTCTCTCCTCTAACCTGGGTGTCTCTCCTCTACCTGGGTGTCTATTCTAAGCTGGGTGTCTCTCCTCTAACCTGGGTGTCTCTCCTCTAAACCTGGGTGTCTCTACTCTAACCTGGGTGTGTCTACTCTAACCTGGGTGTCTTAACCTGGGTGTGTCTACTCTAACCTGGGTGTCTCTACTTTAACCTGGGTGTGTCTACTCTAACCTGGGTGTCTCTAATCTAACCTGGGTGTCTCGCCTCTAAGCTGTGTCTCTCTCCTCTACGGTGGGTATCTCTCTATCTATCCTCTACCCTGGATGTCCATGTAATGTGACGTCTCTCCTCTAACCTAAGTGTCTGTCCCTCCTAAACCCTAAGCGTCTCTCCTCTAACCGAGGTGTCTCTACTCTAGCCGGGGTGTCTCTCCTTTGATCTCGACGTCTAACCCTTAACCTGGATGGATGTCTATCTAACTTGGGTGTCTCTCCGCTAATCTAAGTTCTGTGTCTCCTAAAACCAATACGTTTTCTCCTCTATTCTGGGTGTTTCTACTCTAGCTTGGGTGTCTCTCCGCTAACCTAAGTTCCGTGTCTCCTAAAACCAATACGTTTTTCCTCTAATCTGGGTGTCTCTCTACTCCAGCTTGGGTGTCTCTCTGTCTCTCCGCTAACCTAAGCTCCGTGTCTCCTAAAACCATCTGTTTTCTCTCCTCTATTCTGGGTGTCTCTACTCTAACTTGGGTGTTTCTCCCCTAACCTAAAGTTCGGTGTCTCCTAAAACCATATGTTTCTCCTCTGATCTGGGTGTCTCTACTCCAACTTGGGTGTCTCTCTCTGCTAATCTAAGTTCTGTGTCTCCTAAAACCAATACGAGTCTCCTCTAATCTGGGTGTCTCCCTACTCCAGCTTGGGTGTCTCTCCGCTAATTTAAGTTCTGTCTTTCCTAAAACCAATACGTTTCTCCTCTACTCCAACTTGGGTGTCTCTTCTCTTCCTCTGACCTGGATGTCTATTTAACATGGGTGTCTTTCTTCTACTCCCAGTGTCTGTCTCTGCTAAAACCTGAGCGTCTCTTCTCTAAGCTGGGTGTCTCTCCTCAAGGGTGCGTGTCTCTCCTCTAAGCTGGGTGTCTCTACTCTACGCTGGGTGTCTCTCCTCAAGGGTGCGTGTCTCTCCTCTAAGCTGGGTGTCTCTCCTCTACGCTGGGTGTCTCTCCTCTACGCTGGGTGTCTCTCCTCAAGGGTGCGTGTCTCTCCTCTAAGCTGGGTGTCTTTCCTCCAGGGTAGGGTGGGTGTCTCTCCTCTACGCTGGGTGTCTCTCCTCTACGCTGGGTGTCTCTCCTCTACGCTGGTGTCTCTCCTCAAGGGTGCGTGTCTCTCCTCTACACTGGGTGTCTCTCCTCAAAGGTGCGTGCCTCTCCTCTACTCTACGCTGGGTGTCTCTCCTCTACGCTGGGTGTCTCTCCTCAAGGGTGCGTGTCTCTCCTCTACGCTGGGTGTCTCTCCTCTACGCTGGGTGTCTCTCCTCTACGCTGGGTGTCTCTCCTCAAGGGTGCGTGTCTCTCCTCTACGCTGGGTGTCTCTCCTCAAAGGTGCGTGCCTCTCCTCTACGCTGGGTGTCTCTCCTCTACGCTGGGTGTCTCTCCTCAAGGGTGCGTGTCTCTCCTCTACGCTGGGTGTCTTTCCTCCAGGGTAGGGTGGGTGTCTCTCCTCTACGCTGGGTGTCTCTCCTCTACGCTGGTGCCTCTCCTCTACGCTGGGTGTCTCTCCTCTACGCTGGGTGTCTCTCCTCAAGGGTGCGTGTCTCTCCTCTACGCTGGGTGCCTCTCCTCTACGCTGGGTGCCTCTCCTCTACGCTGGGTGTCTCTCCTCTAAGCTGGGTGTCTCTCCTCTAAGCTGGGTGTTTCTCCTCCAGGGTAGAGTGGGTGTCTCTCCTCTAGGGTGGGTGTGTCTCTTCTTTAACCTGGATGTCTCTCCTATATCCTGGGTGTGTCTACTCTGACTTTGGTGAAACCGCTAATGGAACACGGGGGAGAAAGACAGACCATACAACGGCCGTTCATTGATTTCCTGGTGGTCGAGGAGTGGGACTCAAATGGGAAGCTGGTAAAAAAAAATGGGACCATAACACACGGGGAGATGGAAGGGTGGACAGACAGGCACACTGACCGACAGACTGACTGACCGACGGACATGGGAGTGATGAGAGTAATCAGCACATGGTCTCAGGGGTACACTTCAAGAGAAAGGGAAATGGTGACTTCGCGTGTCGCAGTCAAGCCGCCCACGCATCGCTGCAGCTATGAATCTCTCTCTCTCTCTCTCTCTCTCTCTCTCTCTCTGTGTGTGTGTGTGTGTGTGTGTGTGTGTGTGTGTGTGTGGTGTGTGTGTGTGTGTGTGTGTGTGTGTGTGTGTGTGACTGATTTGAAGCCTTTTCATACAAAGAGTGTGTGTTTGTGAATGTACGTTCATGTACAAGAGAGAGAAACAAAAAAGAGAGTTTGAGCAGGCGAGGGTGAAAAGAGAGAAATACGCACATACGTAACTCAGAGTGGTTCAGTCCCCATCCCCTGAGGCCAAGTACATCGCAAGACCTCGCTTAGTCCTCGTGCAAGTGAAAGACGACAGCTTTCTTCAAATCACAACCTGTAGTGGGTAGAATTTCTCATCAGTCACTTCAGGTTTCACCTTCTTACCCACTGTCGATGATATGCCAGACACGCGGTAACGTATCCTAAAATGTGGAAGGCGGAAAGGCCCCGCCTAAACACTACGGCGATATCACCAGAACTACAGGCAGCAAACAATCCGTTGTCTGTTCTGCTATTCGAATGCACCATCCGATCACGGCGAACCAGAAACTCTATCACTAAAGCTGACCTGGAAGAAATGCTAATTTCCGAATGTAAGGCAAGATTTTTGCTTTCACTTTCCCTTTTTCGACTCTTGTTCTCAATCCCCTCCCCTCACCCCCCACTCCTACCCCCATCCCCCTTTTCTCGCTTTCCTCCTCTAATTGTTCTACTCACGTGCTCTTCTTTCCGACCCCCCGTGCCCACAGCTACATCACTAACCGTTCTTCACAGGGCCAGCACTAAGGTCCTAGGGTACAGTCAGTATCGGGTCGTCCTAGGGCAACCCACAAACGGGGACACTGCCCTGTCGCCGAATGCCTTCGGTGATGTTCAGTGGGTGCCTGTTCTGATCCAATATTCACACTGCTCTGTCGCTGAGCCAGCACGAGTGAGCACTGTCCTCCTTCGGAGATGTCACCATGTCCATTCAACGACAATTCACACGAACCTGCCGACACTGGCGACTCTGAGCGACTTCCCGGGCGTGGACATGGACAGGAAATCAACACTGAGGTCTCCATGACAGCAGGGCATCAAGGGGCCACAGAACTTGACCCTTCTTTTTCCATGAAGATCGACAGCGATGAACATGAGGATGATGAAGATGATGCTATGACGTCCCATTCGAGTTCTGATCTTGCATAGCATGACAAGGGCTTCACTCCGTTCTGCAATTCATGTGATATCCCGGGTTCATCCAGGCCCCCGAGAATTAAAATCTGCCCAGGCCCAAGAGATACAGACATCTGCTGGGTTGGTCGGAAAAATTTAAGCAACACTCCTCAAAATGCATCCGCTACGTGGATAAAACTCAACCACGCGGTTCCTCTCTTCCGAGCAAAAACAGCACACTCAGCTGTGGGTAGAAGTCGACACGGGGCAGAAAATTCACACAAATTAAAGTTTCCGATGAGGACTCGAACCTCAAACCTCTCCAGTCACAAGCTTGCCATGCGAACCACCGCACCACGATGGCTGGTTGTATAGTGAAAATTACCTCCTGCTAGTCCGAGTTATTCGGAAGACATATCGCTCACAAACCATGGTCTCTCTGAACTGGGCGGATCGTATCTCAAATCACTCGCTCTTCGCTGGCGTGTGTGTGTGTGTGTGTGTGTGTGTGTGTGTGTGTGTGTGTGTGTGTGTGTGTGTATGTGTGTGTGTGTGTGTGTGTGTGTGTGTGTGTGTGTGTGTGTGTGTGTGTGTGTGTGTGGTGTTTGTGATGTGTATGTGGTGTGTGTTGGGGGGGGGGGCTGGCGCGCGCGCGCGTGCGTGCGTGTGTGTGTGTGTGTGTGTGTGTGTGTGTGTGTGTGTGTGTGTGTGTGTGTGTGTGTGTGTGTGTGTGTGTATGTTTAAACTCGCTGGTTCGCACGAATGTCGAACCGGCTGTTTCAAAGATCGGAGGTGGTGATAACCTTCTAGCAAGTCAGGAGGCGGAGGGGGGGGGCTATTGGGAGGGGAGGGGGGCACTGAAAAGGGGAATTATGTGGGGCTGGCTCGACAGGCGACCGACCAGTAGAAGCGCCGAGGTAATCATAGTTGTTCCCTCAGTGACAATGAGCCTGATCGAAGATGAACGGCGAATTCTGTGGATGTGTATCCGGTCCCTCTGACCAAAGACAGTACACCCTTCGACGTGTGCCATCTTTGCCCTGATCAGTGTCAACAGATCTCCAGCTGCTGCCACCATCCCCTGTCCGTACTGTCATAGGTCTTTCCGGGCGCAGATCGGCCTGACCAGCCATGTGTACGCACTCACCCCCGATCCCAGGATGACTAGATGTCTTTGTCGTCTCGACGGACAACATCACTGACCCTGCGGCACTCGCTGCACGCGATCGTCGTTCTCACACCACGTCCACACGCACTACTGTTTCGCGCTGACACGAGCTTTTACTTGGATTTTCAGGCACTTGCATTCATATTATACCATCATGATCGTATGAAACACACACACACACACACACACACACACACACACACACACACACACACACACACACACTTGACTGACTTGATCGCCATGAGAGCCATAAAATTCATCCATGCGATAACTGATGCAATCTGGAGACAGAGACAGACAGACAAACAGAGAGGGAGAGAGACAGAGACAGAGAGAGAGAGAGACAGACAGACAGACAGACAGAGACAGAGAGAGAAAGCATAATCAGAATCGCTGATAATGCTCTCTCTCTCTCTCTCTCTCTCTCTCTCTCCGTTTGTTTCTCCTTCCCACCCACCCACCCTCCCTTTCCCGACCCCCCCCCCCCCCTCTCTCTCTCTCTCGTTTCATTTTCATTTTCTGACCCAGTCTCAATTGCCGTGAGGGGACAGAAGGAATAAAAGAACATTTCAACGCGCTTTTTTACCCCCCCCCCCCCCCCCTCCATCACCACCCCAGCCCCACCCCCAGCCCCCTTCTTTTCCCCGCCCCCACCCCACTCCCCCCGCTTTCCATTCTAGGTGACAATCCGCCGACCATTCCATACAGTCGTCATCCCAGACCCGTGTTGGTCGGTAGGAGATTCCACACTGCAGCTGTGTGTGTCTGTGAAGGGGGGGTGGGGGTGGGGAGGGGTGGGGGGTCTGTTGACATCCGCACCATTCTACTGCAGAGGGCTCTCATAGCTGGGTGGCCCACAAAGGAGCGCTTTTACTTAGAACAAGCCCTGCGGCAAAAACGCTTTTATTTGCGTTGAGCTGGAGTGGTGTTCGTCAACGTTCAGTCTGTGGCTTATTTCGAACATATACATGCACGCAGACACGCGCGCGCGCACACACACACACACACACACACACACACACACACACACACACACACACACATCGGCGAGCACACATCTACACAAACTGTAAAAATACAGCACAGAACACGATCACACTACACATACACACTTGCCCGCTCTGTACGAACGCACGCGCGCGAAACTATCCTTTCCACACACACCCCCCACACACACACACACTCTCTCTCTCTCTCTCTCTCTCTCTCTCTCTCTCTCTCTCTCTCTCTCTCTCTCTCTCTCTCTCTCTCCTTAACGCAATACAGATCTTGAACCTACTCGCATGCTGTATTGCAGTGTTTGCGTGTGTATGTGTGTGCATGCATGCGTGGGGGGGGGGGGGGGGAGTAAGTTTGTGAGTAGAGCATATCTGAGTTCGTGTGTGCCTGCGCGAGTGCGCTGTCTTACCAGTGTGTGTGTACACACAAAACGACGAGTGTACAATCAATTTTGTTGATACACGACAATGTAACAAAAAAGATATGGTTTTGTTCTGTGCTTCGTTCTCCAGTGGAGATTTGTGTATGTAGCGTGCCTTCCCATCTTCCCGCACTCGTTGATAAGACTGGGGCGAACACAATATTTTCCAAAATTCATTAAAGAGCGTATCAAACTGACCTTTCCTGTACAAGTCAATCACATCCTTCCACAGCATGGGGGTAAGTCAATAAATGTACGTACAGTCGGTGCATCCGAAAAGCGCCAACTTCTGTGATTGTCAGATTGAGCGACGTAGCGAGTGTGGAATAATTTAGATGCGCAAGATTTTATTACCTGAAAAAGCGAGATTTGTGTATGATGTATGCGCGGGTCAACGTATGTGGTATGTTGTGTGCAGCGTTAGAGCATTTACAAACATACAGAGTTAGCTTTGCAGTGTCATGTGGTAGCCAATTTAGGCTCAATATTGATGCTCCCCCCCCCTCCACCCCCCATCCCACCCACCCCCCACACACAGAGTTATGCACACACATACACAGAGAGAGAGAGAGAGAGAGAGAGAGAGAGAGAGAGAGAGAGAGAGATGGAGGGAGGGAAGGGGGGGAGGAAGGAAACGATGGAGGGAGAGACAGAGACAGGTACAGAGACAGACACAGAGAGAGAGTAGGAGTGGGGGAGGAGAGGGGTGTACCTTTCTGTAATTATTCACTGCATTTTTTTTTCCACAGCCGATTCCTTGTTGTTCATTCATTTCTCTCTTAACATGTAAGTAAGCGTACTGTACATAACTCTCAGAGTTTGAATAATAAAAATAAATGTTAAAGAACTGCTGAAGGCTTTTGTTAGAGCACAGTGACTGGTGTCAACAGAACTGCACCTTGTAATCAAAACCCTGGCATGCTCTTTCTTCTGGACAATAAAACTTCGTGCTTTTGTTTGTTTGTTTGTTTGTTTGTTTGTTTGTTGTTTGTTTATATCTTTTTTTCTTTCACTCATGCTTTTCGACATGTAAGCACGTGTCCTTGGGATAGTGTTCACCTACTCGCGCTTTGAGGCCGTCATAACAATTACCGCAACAGAATAAAAACTGGAACACGAACAAACAACAACTCAGCCCGGCAACGCGTTTCGGCCCTGAAACACCCTTCTACAGACAAGACGAACCCAAGTGACAAATAAAAACGCCGGAACCAGCAAGACTTGTACAGAGTCAACAACCTGACAACATTCCAGCACACGCTTTCTGCCGTATCTTATTTCTCTCGCAGCTGCTGTCCTCGTCGCTCGAGCGTGGAAAGGCCGCCTGTTTCCTGCAGTTGGCATTCTGCTAGGTGCTATGTCGGCTGGCTTGGTGATAATAGCACCGATTCACCGTTGAATGATCCGAGTAAATTAAATCCTGCTGGCACCCAATTTTTTTTTTTTTTTTTCTTAAAATGCCATTTTTTTCAATTCCTATGAACGTGTCGCCATTCTGGTGGTGTTAATCTGTTGTAGTGTTGGAGTCATGTGACACAGCAACCTCTGACCGCGCTGCACAGCGTTTCCTGCCTATTCCGTCTGAAACACTTGTGCAGGAAGTAAGTTTCGAAGCTGTTTTGCACCCTCTCTTAATTCAGGACGTGTCCTGGCTGATCGAAGTATGTTACTGATGACAGCATAAGCCAATGAAAGACGCCGCTAGTACAGAAGTGACGATACTTTTGCTCTTAACTCATAAAGTAGACAAACTTTTAGACCTGTCCACTTCGAAGCTTTTTTTTTGGTTGACCTTTTATTTTTTTTTATCCCATGGACACTTGGTCCAAAGGGAAGCGAGATAAAGAGGAAAAGGGAAGAAAGATGGACTAAATATCCGGACGACTGGACCTTTCTCTTAATTCTGCGCACAAGTCGGGTAGTGGGCAGTGCAACACACACACACACACACACACACACACACACACACACACACACACACACACACACAACCCGCTGGGATGTGGCATTTTGCCGCGGCCGTGCATGTGATCGTGTAAGCTGTCTGACACGACCATCAGCAACCTACGACAATGGACACAGACGCAGCTAAGGCCGGTGGAAGATGCCACTGGACGACAAAGACCGTGTGGCGGGTCGGGCTTGGCACAACGGAAAATCAGCGTCCAGCACCATCAGACAGACTCTCACCTGGAACCCCCGAGGCAAAGAGATCAGGAGACCGGCCAAGGCACACCTGCCGACGGGGCCGTTAGGCTGATGCCAGAAGGATGGGGCTACACCTGGAACCCGCTAGGAAGGAAGGCCCAGGATCATGGACTGTGAAGAGGTCCAGCCGGCGGCCTTCACCC
>JADBJO010014913.1:32500-37500 GCA_016801955.1 Conus betulinus
ACCTCGTTTTCTATCCCTTTCAGACGAAAGTGGGCATACCAATTCACCTTCGCTGTGTGCTCTACGGCGATAACGATGTACCGCGATGTCAGAAATTTCAAGTCCAAATCTCGTCAAAGTGTATTTTTTAATGCCTGTCTAAATTGAATAATAAAACACGTTTTAACATCAGCAACAGTACAGAAGGTTCTGTAAACGTTAAACATATCACTATTATCATAATATATTATTATTATTAGAGAGAGGTTCAGATTCTGATATTTTATTCACATTATAGTCTTTTGCCCGTATGAAGCGGTTCATGAATACAATATACTGAGAGAGAGAGAGAGAGAGAGAGAGAGAGAGAGAGAGAGAGAGAGAGAGAGACAGACAGACAGACAGAGACAGACAGACAGACAGACAGACAGACAGACAGACAAGCAAACAAGGCAGAGACACAGAAAGAGAAAAAGGTAAAAGGGGGGACGAGAAGATTGTTGGTGTTGTGACAACCCGGCTCCTGTGGAGAATAGAGAGCGGAATTCAATACACAGAGGGCTTTTTTTTTTTCTTTGGTGACAACAAGACACTTACGTACATGACAGCCGTGTTGTGCAGGACCTGTCATTAACTCTTTGTTTTGTTTGGGGGGTTGTTTGGTTTTGGTGCACACTGAAGGCAGGTCTTTTCGAACACCGTGCTGTGTGTGCGTGCGTGCGTGCTGTGCGTGCGTGCGTGCGTGCGTGCGCGCGCGCGCGCGCGCGCGTGTGTGTGTGTGTGTGTGTGAGAGAGAGAGAGAGAGAGAGTGATAAATGTGTGGGGGTGGACAGACGCGTAAGGCACAGTTCCTCGTTTTTATTGTATTTCCATTCAGGTTTTTCAGTTTTTCAAAGTTTTCTTTTCATTTCTTTCAGTTAATTTATTTTTCTTTAAATGTTCTTTCAATGTCTTTCTGTTCGTTTATTCTACTTTTAAAAAAAATCATTCTGATTCTGTATCTTATTTTATTTTCAGTTCATTCAATTTTATTTCATTTTAATTCATTTTCTTGGAAGGGGGGGGTGGGGGGGTGGGGGGGGGGCTTCCCATCCTCCACACCTTTCCAGAGGTACTATCCCCACTCGTTTCACTTCTCCAACCCCCTCCCTTCCTTCCGACCCACCCCCACCCCCCCTCTCCCCTCAATCATATATACATAGCCTCACAAAGATTTGTCATATCACGGCAGTCTTCAGGAAGAAGCTGTTGTCAGCTCGTTGCACGCCAACCCCTCTAAACCCCATTATTATCCTATATATGTCCCACGATTGGTACTGTTAGTCAGTGTACCAATTAGAGCCAATAATTACCTTCTATGTATGTCCTACTATTGGCATTGGTAGTCAGTGTACCGATTAGAGCCAATGACTACCTTTATACATATCTTATATATATACATGTCCTACTACTGGCATTGGTCGTCAGTGTACCAATTAGAGCCAATGACAACCTTTACACACATATCCTATATATGTCCTACTTTTGGCACTGGTAGTCAGTGTACCAATTAGAGCCAATAGTTACCTTTATACATACCCTAAATATGTCCTACTTTTGGCATTGGTAGTCAGTGTACCAATTAGAGCCAATAATTACCTTCATACATATCCTATATATGTCCTACTATTGGCATTGGTAGTCAGTAAACCAATTTGAGCCAATGATTGATTACCTTTAGACATACCCTATATATGTCCTACTAGTGGCACTGGTAGTCAGTGTACCAATTAGAGCCAATATTTACCTCTATACATATCCTATATATGTCCTGCTATTGGCACTGGTAGTCAGTGTACCTATTAGAGCCAATAATTACCTTCTATATATGTCCTACTATTGGCACTGGTAGTCATTGTACCACTTAGAGCAATTAATCATCTTCATACATATCCTAGTGCTGGCACCCACAGTCAGTGCACCAAATCAGAGCCTACGTTTATCTGTGTGGTCCTACCAGTGGCACGCCTGCTCAGTGCAATCAACTTAGAGCGCAGGCTTGTCTCCACGTGTCCTGTTTTTGTCATCAGTAGACTATGCACCCAATCACAGCCCAGTGTACAACCATACTGCCCCACGTTTACCGGTATCCTATTTCAGGTATCAGTAGTCAGTGTACCAAATTACAGCCCACGTTTACCTGCATCTTCCTTCAGGTATCAGTAATCAGTGCGCCAAATTACAACCCACGATTACCTACATCCTGTTTCAGGTATCCGTAACCGGTGCGCCAAATTACAACCCACGATTACCTACATCCTGTTTCAGGTATCCGTAACCGGTGCGCCAAATTACAACCCACGATTACCTACATCCTATTTCAGGTATCCGTAACCGATGCGCCAAATTACAACCCACGATTACCTACATCCTATTTCAGGTATCCGTAAACCGATGCGCCAAATTTACAACCCACGATTACCTACATCCTATTTCAGGTATCCGTAACCGTGCGCCAAATTACAACCCACGATTACCTACATCCTATTTCAGGTATCCGTAACCGGTGCGCCAAATTACAACCCACGATTACCTACATCCTATTTCAGGTATCCGTAACCGATGCGCCAAATTACAACAACCCACGATTACCTACATCCTATTTCAGGTATCCGTAACCGGTGCGCCAAATTAGCTGACAAGGATACCTGTATCCTACTTCTGGTATCTGTAATCAGTGCATCAAATTACAGGCCATGTTTACGATGGTAAACAGGTATCGGTAATCAGTGCACCAAATTACAGCCAGTTTCCTATATCCTACTTCACGTCTCTAATCAGTGCACCAAATTACAGCAGGTTTACCGTATCCCACTTCACGTCTCTAATCAGTGCACCAAATTACAGCCAGGTGTGCCTGTATCCTACTCACGTCTCTAATCAGTGCACCAAATTACAGCCAGGTGTGCCTGTATCCTACTTCACGTCTCTAATCAGTGCACCAAATTACAGCCAGGTGTGCCTGTATCCTACTTCACGTCTCTAATCAGTGCACCAAATTACAGCCAGGTTTGCCTGTATCCCACTTCACGTCTCTAATCAGTGCACCAAATTACAGCCAGGTTTGCCTGTATCCCACTTCACGTCTCTAATCAGTGCACCAAATTACAGCCAGGTTTACCTGTATCCCACTTCACGTCTCTAATCAGTGCACCAAATTACAGCCAGGTTTACCTATATCCTCCTTCACGTCTCTAATCAGTGCACCAAATTACAGCCAGGTTTACCTATAATCTACTTCACGTATCTAATCAGTGCCCCCAAATTACAGCCAGATTTACCTATATCCTATTTCACGTCTCTAATCAGTGCCCCAAATTATAGCCAGGTTTACCTGTATAATGCTTCTGATACCAAAAGCCGGTGCACCAAATCAGAGGACAGGTTTAGCTATAGCCCACATGTGATACCAGTTAGATTTACATATGTCCTTCTGATATCAGTGGTCAGCAAATTAGAGCCCAGGTTTATCGATACCTCTATTAATTCGCTAGAAAAAAAATTACAGTTTCACACAAGAAATATGAAAGCATTTGGATAATAAAAAAAACAATCTTTTATACCCAGTGGGAAGGATCGGTATTACATATTTCCGTCAGAGAAGCTGTGTAACATCTGCTTGCCTGTACCCCCCACCCCCCCCCCCCCCCCCCCCCCCCCCCGTCCTCTATCCCCCTCCCCTTACCCCTCCCGTCACACACACACACACACACACACACACACACACACACACACGCATGCACGTAGGCACGCACACCCACCCATACACTTTGTAAAAGGCCATAAATTCGCTGTATTTCTTTTTACGTGTCCTTAGCAAACAGTGAAGGTAAACATACGCCCTGCAAGTGGCAACAGATGTCCGAGTCTCAAATCAAAGCTCTGACTGAACCGGTTTATGCCGTATTGTAATGCGTCATATAACTTTGTGGTAAGAACAGATAACTCTGTATGAAATTCAGGCTGCTCACCCTCCTCCCACCCCTCCCTCCCCTCCCTATCGGGTAAAGCGTACCGTCACTGTGCAACGTTACCACTTCTGTAGCTGGTGTTGTTGCTGTTGTTGTTGCTGTCGTTGTTGTTGTCGTTGTCGTTGGTGGTGGTGGTGGTGTGGTGGTGGTGTTGGACTGAGTTCGCTGTTGTTTATTATCAAAGCAGATCTTCCTACCTCATTTTTTTTTCATGGACAATTACATCAGCGTCTTCTGTTCTTTAACGTGCGAGAATTAAATACTACACTTGTCCACCTAATCACATTCGATCGTCAAAGAACCACAAATCATGATGCAGTCGACCGGTTACCGAGCGCAAGCGTTATCCCGTCCATAAAGGCAAATCCTATGGACTGGGCGCGTACACCATTTTCCAGAAAACGGATAGAAAGGTTCATGCACCACTTTCCCTGACAGATATACGGATGTGATGTGTGCGCCATTTTAAAGAAACACAAAGACAAAGTGCGTGCAACACTATCCAGAAACGAACAACAGATGAGGCAAGGCACGTGCATCACTGTCCAGAAACACACACACAGAGAAGGCGCGCGCACCACTTTCCAGAAACAGACAGACAAGGCGCGTGCACCACTTTCCAGAAACAGACAAGGCGCGTGCACCACTTTCCAAAAACAGACAGACAAGGTGTGTGCACACACTTCCAAAAACAGACAGACAAAGTGTATGCACCACTTTCCAGAAAAACAGACAGACAGACAAAGTGTATGCACCACTTTCCAGAAACAGACAGACAGACAAAGTGTATGCACCACTTTCCAGAAACAGATAGGCAGACAGGTTGCGAGCACCGCTTTCAAGAAACAGACAGACAAGATGTACGCACTGCCTTCTAGAAACAGACAGATAAACAGGCAGAAAGGTGCGTGAACCACTTTCCAGAAACAGAAAGCGAGGTGCGAGCACCACTCTCCAGAAACAGACAGTCAGAGAAGGTGTGTGAAGAACCACTTTCCAGAAAAACAGACA
>JADBJO010014913.1:42500-45776 GCA_016801955.1 Conus betulinus
CGAACACACCTTTTCTCGATCAGACTGCAAGCACTCTGCTAGACGTCCGTTCTGAGAGAAACCCAGATGGATGGGGGGAGGGGGGGGGGAGAGGCGGTAAGGGAATGAGGTGGGCTTGGGAGGAGTTGGGAGAGCGTATGGGAGGTGAAGGGGAGAGTTGTGAAAGTGAAAAAGATATGAGGAAGGTGCAATCAGCCCGCTCTAAAGTTACCTGGTTTAAGTCGAAACCAAACCTGGTTGCCCAGTAGACAAGTGGAAAGAGCGTTCCACACATGTCCGCCGAGAGATTCAGATGTTCCTGACGACCGGATGGGTGGATACTTCGAGCCGTGCCGGGAGGGGAGAGTGGGGGGGGGGGGGGGGGGGGCGGCTAGCGATGTCGCGGAGGCCGACAGCAGACTTGAACCAACAACACCAGACCGGGAACGTAGCAGCAGCATCAGCAGCAGCAGAAGGCCACCGTCTTTCTTGACTGTAAAACGGTCGCCCTCAACGAGGTACCACTGTCTAGACAACGCAGTTCATATAGTGTGGCAGTGTCTTTAGCATGGTATGCCTCTATCACGACGACGTTGATCGGATTGTGTGACAGCGCCCTTAGCAAGGTCAGACTCCATCGCGACAATGTAGATCGTATAGTGTGACTATGCCCTTAGCAAGGTAAGACCCTATCCCAGCCATGTAGATCGTTCAGTGTGGCAATGCCCTTAGCAAGGTAAGACTCAGTCCCGACAATGTAGATCGCATAGTGTGACTATACCCTTAGCAAGGTAAGACTCTATCCCGACAATGTAGATCGTATAGTGTGATTATGCCCTTAGCAAGGTAAGACTCTGTCCCGACAGCGTGGATCGTATAGTGTGACTATGCCCTTAGCAAGGTAAGACTCTGTCCCGACAGCGTGGATCGTATAATGTGACAATACCCTTAGCAAGGTAAGACTATCCAGACAATGTGAATCAGATAGTGTTATAAGACCCTGAGCAAGGTAAGACTCTATCGCGACAATGTAGATCGTATAGTGTGACTATGCCCTTAGCAAGGTAAGACTCTATCGCGACAATGTAGATCGTATAGTGTGACTACGCCTTTAACAAGGTAAGACTATCGCAACAATGCAGATCGTATAGTGTGACTATGCCCTTAGCAAGGTAAGACTCTGTCCCGACAATGCAGATCGCATAGTGTGATACGCCCTTAGCAAGGTAAGACTATCGCGACAATGTAGATCGCATAGTGTGACTTCGCCCTTAGCAAGGTAAGACTGTAGCGCGACAATGCAGATCGTACAGCGTGATATGCCCTTAGCAAGGTAAGACTATCGCGACAATGTAGATCGTACAGTGTGATATGCCCTTAGCAAGGTAAGACTCTGCTCCGACAATGTGGATCGTATATAGTATGACAACGCCCTTAGCAAGATAAGACTCTGTCCCGACCATGTAGATCATAAGACTTCCTAATAATCTCAATTCTATAGTTTGACAGTGCTCCTAGCTAAACAACACTATCCTAACATCGCGTAATGTATGGTGCGACACGAAAATGCCCTTTACATGATAAAACTATATTCCCTTAGCATGACTTCACGGTGTGACAGCGCCCTAAGCAAGGCGAGACTGCAAGTCGGAAACATGCAACATGGGATCGTGCAGTGTGAGACGGCCCTAAGCTAGGCAGGGACTGCGCAGGGTCCAGTCTGACATTAATTTTGCATCCAAGGAAAGCACTGGAACTAGCAGAGCATCAGGTCTCAGCGGGACCCTGTCTTCAGTGCCTTGGTGCAACACATTTCATGGCAGTGCAGCTCAGTACAGACGGCAGTTTTCTGAACAGAGAGATACAGACAGACAGACAAACAGACAGACAGACAGACAGACTCAGAAAGATCAACAGACAGACAAAAAGACAGACAGACATACAGACAGACAGTGACATAGAGAGAGGGGAGGGGAGGAGACACAGAGACAGACAGAGACAGAGAGAGGGGGAGACAGACAGCAGACAGAGACATACAGAGAGGGACGGAGAGAGAGAGAGAGAGAGAAGAGAGAGAGAGAGAGAGAGAGAGAGAGACAGACAGACAGAGACAGACAGACAGAAAGAAAGACAGACACAGACAGACAAAGACACAGACGGGACAAAGAGACAGACAAAGCGACTGACAGACAAAAAGACAGACCGACACAGAGACGGAAGGCAGAGAGAGAGAGGAGGGGGGGAGGGGGGAAGGAAGAGACAAACATCCAGGCAGGCAGGACAGACAGACAAAGGTGCAGACAGAGACAGAGATAGAAAGACAGAGTTCAGATTAGGATCACTCAACACATACTCAAAACTCAAGTCGTTCAGTACCACCAACACATATCAACGAACACTAAACTGAACACTTGTCGAAGTCGCCGACTTTTCGGGCGGCCACGGATGTGGACAACTGACGGGATTGAACTCGCACACAACAAGCAGGCGGCTCCCCCAAATACCCGTGATAATGGCGTAATGAGCAGCTGAACCGTTTGATAAGCATTGGGCCATGCCAGCCGTCAAGTGTTTTTGACATTTGCCTGAACTGCCAGGCATAGACAGAACCACCGTGAACGACCACTCCACTCGTTCCCCTACGGATCTGCCCAGCGGCAGCAATGTGCACAAAGATGAAGAGGAGCAACATTTCGGGACAATTCCTGTTCATGTCGTCTCCCTCCCTTCTCCATCCCTCCTGCCATTGCTTCCGTCCGTCCTAACCCCCTTCCCTTTCCCCCACCCCTCCTCCTCCCTCAGACACACACACACACACACACACACACACACACACACACACCACACACACACAACACACTCACCTTTCGCCCTACAACTTCACAAACCTCTCCTCTGCCCTGAAAAGCATCTCTCTCTCTCTCTCTCTCTCTCTCTCTCTCTCTCTCTCTCTCTCTCTCTCTCTCTCCCCCCCCCCCCCCCCCCTTCAAATCAAGTCAAGCCACTCATAGCCCAGCCAGCTACGGGGGGTGACATCAGGGATGCGAGCGATATTGAAAAACAGGAGATATGTGAAAACTAAAAATGCCAAGACTAAAGGCTGTTAATCGGGTTAAGTTCTGGCACCAAAAGACCAATCTGTTTGAAAGAAGAAAAAGACAGACCCGAAGGTGCCAGTGGGCCCCACATAAGTACCGGCCTCAACTCCCGAATCAAACAGCCGGGAGCAGTCCTGCACACACCCGTGTAAGCCTGCGCTGTATTGACTTCAGAGTGCAGGCACGCACAGGGGCATTT
>JADBJO010014914.1:5000-27500 GCA_016801955.1 Conus betulinus
GGTAAATCAATTAAATATGTCAAAGCCATTAGTATAGCTATCATTTCGGCGCGACTAAATCGATTTTTTTTCCTATGAATATGCTGTATCTACTTTAAGTGATGGAATAACAAAAGCAGATCCAGCGTCTTTGTTCTTTGTCAATGATCCATCCGTATATACCTTAAAGAGGTAGTCTGAACGCTGATCATCCTCACTGCTCGTCTCCGTGCCACAGCATCAAGACTCGTTCCCCAAGAGCTTTTATTTGTCTTCAGCTGCGGCTTCTTTCCCCTTTTTTCTGCCCCCCCCCCCCCCCCCCCCCCCAAAAAAAAAAAAAATAAATAAATAAATAGAAATGAATAGAAAAATAAATAAATAAAATAAACAGAAAGTGATAGAAATGGGGAAAAACATTAGCGTCGCCGACAGGATTCGAACCTGTGCGGGAAGATCCCAATGGATTTCTAGTCCATCGCCTTAACCACTCGGCCACGACGACTGCCTACAGTTACGTATTTTATTAACATCTTAAACATTGCAGGTATCTTGTTCAAAAAAGACGGTGTCCGTAATAATTGAACAGGTAACATGACTGCTTTGTTATTATTCTGTTAAGGTTTTGAGAGACGTCAATCCGTAATGCATTATATCTCATACCCTGTTAGGTTCACTGCAAAATATTCACAACAAAAACAAAAGTTCACGACATTCAGTAAAGTGCGATCACTCTACGCATGCGCTGTCAGTAGAAGAGAAATGACCTGTTTCCTGAATGTTTTGGTCTGTGAATTTTGTACAAGATAACAAAAATTACCAATGGCTTGTTTAGCCAACTTAAAACAAGACATCAAACTTCTAGAATCTACTTTTACAAAGGACCACGACAGATTCCAGATCTGTTCAGCTTCACTGGATGAACTAACCTGTCGATTCATTGGCAAAAATGGGGAAAAGTTTGATGTTCAAGCAAACATTATGGTAGGAAGAGACACTTCGTGATTCAAGTGCTTTTTCAGTTTTTGTTTTTCTTACTCACTGGATTCTTTTCCACTGGCATTTAACTAGGAAGTGTATTGTGAGAACCAAGAATGGTGTTTTGTGCTAGTGTAAGTGAGACAGCGAGATGGCTGAGAATGATTAGGCTGACCATGACCGAAAGGATCCTTTGTTTGCATTGCCCAGAACTGGACATACAGGGTGTGAAGGCACTTCGAATAATCATTGCCTCATGTCAGTTAGTGGTAATTTCAGCTTGTAGATCTGTTAAAAGTAACTTCTTACAATAACATTCTCTCATAATACGATCAGATAACAAGGCGAAGTTTCATTTGTGACCTAATTTAAGCCTAAAGACCTTTTGATACCATTTTAATTCCCATGACCACGAGAAGGGTTCAAAAGTTCAGCTCCAGTTTATTTATATATATATTATTTATTATGTAACATGGTTAATTGGTGTCGTCAGACTGACCATGATGGCATTCTACAAGGATGGTAATGCTTAATATTAAGCACTGTTGCTGTAAGCCTGCTACTGTAAGTGACAAAGTGCATGCTAGGTATTTTTTGCACAACTTCAGTAGCCCTATAAATTTATATAAACCACCAAAAGTTGCCATGGGTTAGTGGATCTTTAGAGTGGATAGATCCTCTGGATGCAGAAATAAAATTAGCTCAGGCATAAACAAATCTGGGTGTTCTCAAATCTGGATTTGGATAATGAGATGTTGCAGAAACTGAATTTTAACAGTACATACATACATGTATTAGTGTATCGCATGACTGGGGAAGCTTGGAGAGTGCAGTGCCATGGAATTAGATTTGTTTATTTGCTGCTCCCCCCTTCTTCTTCCTCTCCCTTCCCCACCTTCTCGCCTTTCTGTACTCTTACTACACAAAATTCTTTTTTTTTCTAAGTGTTACAGTTTGGGTTGGTAATGCTGTACAGGGTTGTGTTTGTAATATTTGATGAGCATAGCCCCAATCCACTCACTAGCAGTCCAATTTTTTTTTCCAGGGCCCAATTTATACCAGATGATAAAAAGCAGTTACTTTTTTGGATTGGGTGCCATATTGATTACTTAGTGGTCTATATTTTGTGATGTTTATTATCCAGTTTTGTTTTGCAATACATTCAAACAAGATCTCCATCTGAGAAAAGAAATTGACCAGCATGCTTTTCCTAGACAATTCTTTAGGGATTTGTTCTGCCCAGCTTCCTTTTTTCTAGATCATTCTCTATGGATTTGTTCTGCCCAACATCCCTTTTCCCAGACCATTCTCTCAGGATTTGTTATGCCCAGGGTCATTCCAGACCATTCTCAAAGAATTTGTTCTGCTCAGCTGCCGTTTCTTGGTCATTCTTTAGGAATTTGTTTTGCCCAGTTTCCCTTTTCTCGACCATTTTGAAGGGCACAGTGATGAGATGATGGTTCTGCTGCAAGTTAAATCAAATTAGTTCTGCTTAAATGAATAATGTGGAAGATAAGAGGTTAGGTTATTGGCTGATTTTTTACGCCTTTAGTTCACACCTTCATACAGGCTGAGGCCCCCTCTGCTACTTCCACCTGTAACTCCCTACTACCCCACCAAACCCGCCTTCTCCCTTCCATACACCCTCCTTTCCATCCAGATTGTTGTTGGTAAAGTTGCTAATAAAAGTAGGATAGGTAGGTTAATTTTTTTTTTTATTTTGTCAGAACTGTGGAGGTCTCTCTCAGACTGCCCAAGAGCTCCCCTGCCCTCTCCCCTGTCCTTCATACACCACCCCTTCACGCCATCCCTGATCATGTTGGTTGCAGTTACTGATGAAGATTAGTTTTGTATGTTTATTTTGTTGGTCTTTGGTTTTAAGAAAGATTGCTTGCCAGAAAGCAAAGGCATGCAGAAAACTAAGTTAATGCTTATCGCTGCCATTTTTAATTAAGGCCTTCTTACCCATGGAGGAATCTCCAGGGAGTCCATTCATCAAAAGTTCTGTTCTCAGCTTCATTGGTCCTTGGCTACATCTCTGTGTGAGCTTTTTTTGTTCACACAAGTATGTTTTGGTTGGGTAACCAGAGGAACATTTTCTGAGGGGAGGAGGGGGGGGGGATGCTAAGGGGGAGGGGAGCCCAAGTATCAGGGGTGGGGGGAAAGGCCGAAGCATCTGGGAGGGGATGTGGGATGGAGGGTGCAAGGATCTGTCATGGCCACCCTATCATGTAGATTCATAGGACAGTGATGGATAGGATAATGTCAAGGTTTTGCCCCTTGTACTTTGGTGGAACTAGTTACTAGAGGTGTAAATCAGGTAAGGTTACAAACTGGTTTCTGTTGTTTTAACTACCAGGAAAAACATAGATTGTGTGTGTGAATCTTCATTCGAATAAGAGTGAGCTCTGTTGCTGACAAGAGGAGCACAATCTAATGTGTGTTTTTCTAGTTAAATGTTTGCAGTGAATAATGTTTCTTCATTGAATAAGTTCTGTTTGCTGTCTTTTATTTCTTCTTTTATCTATTTGTTTACTTGTTTAGTTTCATCAGTGTCCGTAATTTTCTAATGATACGATCAGTCTTGAATCTGATGTGTGTTTAAGACATTTGTTTGTAGTTGTAGTTACCTCTACAGACAAAATTCAACAGCGCGCACACGCACGCACACACACACACACACACACACACACACACACACACACACACACACACACACACACACACACATTGTCAACAGAATTTAAGCCTGTGAGAAAAGATCCGAATGGATATTACTGGTCTATTGCCAGTCCCTATGGGGATGTTGGGGGCTCTTTCAGTACAAACAGTGCCCCTGCCTTTTAGAAGTTATGTGCAAGTAACCTCCTCAATGATCAGTCTCTTTTACTCTGCCTTTTTTTAAAATTTATGTTTGTGTGTCTTTTAGACAGGCTCCGAATCTTCCCCAGTCTTAGTCTGCTTAATGGGACCTATCAAGTATGGGCATTTATCTGAGCTTTGATCACATTATCCTTCTTGGAGGACAGTTGTTAGTCCCTCTGCATCTACTGTTGGTGTAAGTAGGAGTCTGGGTGCATGGATCAATCCAAATGTTTTGGCTAAACCCTCAGATGTCCAGTTTGGCATTTTCTGGCCCACCTGTTCTTATTTCTAAAGCATCCTTGAGTTATAATAGGGGTTACCACTCTGCCATGTGCACCACTCACAATGAGGCAACTGGTGGACCCTACTTTCTTCTTGATGGGGTTCTTTTTACAAGAAATTGCATGTGAGGCTACTGCGCATCAGGCCAGCAACACACACACACACACACACACACACACACACACACACACACACACACACACAGTCACAACAAAACAGATAGGGCAGATTTACCCATAGTCTAAGACCAGTGAGAGAAAAAAAAAATTGTGTTTTTCAGTGCTCTGGGTTATCTATAAAGGGGGTTTATCACAGGGAAGACTAGGTTCTTTTACACAAATTTATAGTATATATAAACAAAAATCAAAATGTCCGGGGTTGGGGTGGTGGGTGTCTAAAAAGTGGTTGAAGAACATTCCCATTTCATTTAGATACAGGATAAGAGTGTCAGATTGATATTTTTACATCCCCCCCCAAAAAAAAAAAAAAACCAACAACAAAAACACACACACACACACACACATAAAAAAACCCCCCTGTATTATTGCTGTATAAAATTGGATTTATACACTCAGTTTAGAAGTTGTGAAAACAGGTAGTTATAGGTAGGTTGTATGTGTATGTGTGTGTGTGTGTGTGTGTGTGTGTGTGTGTGTGTGTGTGTGTGTGTGTACGTGTGTGTGTGTGTGTGTGTGTGTGTGTGTGTGTGTGTGTGTGTGTGTGTGTGTGAAAATTCAAGGAATCCAGTTCTGGGGTTTTGTACGTAAACATGTAGTGTGTATGCGCGCAGTTGTGCAAGTGTGTATAATAAGTCCGTCTGTCTCTCTATATAAATTGGCAAGGAGCATAATAAAGTGAAGTCAGCACACAATAAGATTTGCATGAATGTAATAAGATGCACATGATGTAGATGTTCCACTGAAAAAGATTGTATGCTTTATGTTCATTAATGTTTACATCATAAGCAGAAACAACATATGTAAATAATCCATTTGCATGGAATGTGACAAAGGTAAACACTTAACAAGTCTTGTCCCCTCCTGTCTCTGCAATCCCTCATATGGAAAGCAAGAAAGCAAAAGTTCTCATTAGCACGGAGAGCAAAAAAAAAAAGAAAAGAAAGATTGTTAATCAAATCAGAACTTTGCAGATGATGGATGTCTCTCACAGATCTCTCTGTAACCCTTCAACCCCCCCCCCCCCCCCCCCCCCCCCCCCCCCCTTCCCGTCTTTCCATTGCCTGATAAAAAAAAAAAATACTGAATTTGTTCAACCACTGTGGAAAATAACTGCTGCACCACATTGGAATCTTAATTCAGTTTGCAGATTTTGAAAAAAAAAAAAAAAGAAAAAAAAGAAAAGAAGGTTCATGGCTACTTGAACCAATTTTCTGAACCTCCACACATACAGTTTTTACAGTATGTACTCAGTTTTAATGCACATATCTATTTCAGGACCATTTTCCATCTCCTCTCGTTTGCCTCAGGCAGATTGAGATGTGAGATCCATGGAGTCCATGATTTATCTTGGGACATTGCTCTCACCATGACGGCTCTGTCTCCCTTCATTTCTTTCTGGAATTGCTGGGTGGGAACAATGAGGTGGACCAGATCTTATCCTGTATAGGTTCCTGGCATACTGCTGGGAAAGGTCCAGACATGGATGCTCTTCCCAATGCTGCCTTGTCATTTTACTTAACGAGCATAGATGGAGGATACTGCAGCCACCACCATTTCCACTAATTCCAGATAGATTGCTGATGCCATTCTGGAGGCAATAAAGGGGCTCTTAAAAACACTGTAGTCGTCTGAGAGCTTACGAGCTTCAGGCCATCAATATCTTGGATGTGCTCTAATGTTTCTCAGGCAGGTCTTGGATGCAGCTGACTGCTACTTGTAAAATCTCTTCATCAACCAGTCTCAGAGACTTCTGTATAATGAGGGCTGACAGTGATAAAGACATTTTCTCCATTGTGATTTATGCTGCCATTGCGAGCCCTTAAACCCATAAATAAACCATTTGAGCATATTGTATTAATCTTTTTTTAGGCTTACTCTGCAATAGTTTTAAAATACAGTACATTCAAAGTATTAGCTGGCATTCACCATGTTAGTATTCAAATGAGATGTTATGATCATAGCATACTGTCTGGTTGTATTCTTACCATGTCAAACTCAGATTCCTCATCATCTTTTCCCTCTAGTATTTCTATGGTCATCATGGACAGTTATGATTGTAGGCCAGAGAGTGCAAGGAAGAGATTGCTGTGCGTTCTAGACTGAAAATGAAAGATGTTCTGCAGGTGAGTCTGTAGTACATCAGATTACAAAAAGAAGGCTCAACAGAACAAGCAAACTGGCTGCATCTTGCAATGAATTACAGCCAGAAGGAAATGTGATTAAAACGCCGAATGTTTGGGGCAGTATGGTAGGAAAGGAGTGTTTGTATGTATGGGGGAGGGGGAAAAGGAGTGGGTTTGTGATTACAGTACATTATCCTTTGTTGTAGTTTCCTCACATTGTAAATTTTTTTTTTTTTTTTTTTTTTTCTGTCCCAACCTCTGCGCCACCTTCAGAGGCAGTGCACCCATGCCGCTCATTCCGACACCCAGTCCACAGCCACAGCCTGGTCGGCCCGCCACAGCCCCGGCACCGGCAGTCCACAGGGAGCAGTCAGTGTCAAGTCGTCAAGAGGCAACCCACTGGAGGAGACACTGCACTGCTGCCGAGTCACTTTAGTGGTGTTCAGTGGCGCCTGTTCTGATCTAACATACGCAGGGACACCACCTACTAAGCCCCCTACTGACGACAATAATTGCTTAGTCGCGGAGCCGGTGTGAGTGAGCTCTCCCTCCGGAGGGCGCCACCATGTCCGTCCAACGACAGCCCCCATGGACTCGCCGATACGTGACCCCGACGGAACCAAACCAAGGCCACAGACGTGGAGAGGACATTGAAATTGAGGTCACCATGAGGGCAGGGCATGAAGGGCCACAGAATTTGAGACTTTTTTTTTTTATGCTGATCGATGAGAATGAGGATGATTAAGATGATGCTACGGATTTCCATTTCGGTCTGAGACTACATGACAGGGCTGTACTCTACGCTTCCTTTCATAATATATCCCGGCGTCAACCAGGCCGAGAGATATAGACACCTGCAGTGTTGGTCAGGAAATTTGAGCAACACTCTCAGAAACGCATCCATTAAGTGGATGAAACTCGACTGTGTGGTCCCAGTCTTCCCAACTGAGCCCGCAGCAAACTCAACTCTGGGTAGGAGCCGGTCGGGGCAGAAAAACCCACATGACTTCTGATGGGATTCGAACCCACGACCTCCCAGCCGGAGTCCGCGACGCTAACCACTTCGCCAAGGCGGCTGGTCACATTGTAATTTCTATTTTTTTTTTTACATCAAAGGACCCTCTTTCTCCTTCTCTCTCCCTCCTTACCCCTTTCTCAGCTTCACTCCATTTGATCCAGCAGTGTAAAGCCAGAATCTGTGTGCTGTGCAGGAGACATACCCAAGCAGTGTTCCCATCTGGTACAGTGAGAGCGAGGACTACAGAGTGGCAGCCCTTGTTGAGCAACTGGGAGATGTTGCTCCACAACAACACAGTGTAAGGCCTGTTGGAACAGCATAGGCATGTAGTAATATTATATAAGGAAAAAACAGCTGGCCCAAGAGGTTCTTCCTGCTTTGTGTGTAAGAGAAAGGAAAAGACAGAAAATTTTTATCACATTATCACTCATTGATGAGGAACATTCCCACAACAAAAGCAGACAAAAAATAAGGAAGTGAGAATAATACAGTAACAGATGATGAAATAGGCATACATTAGAATATATGTATACTAGAGCAGGTGAAATACATAAACATACGGGCTGGCTGGCTTGCACACTCACACGTGCATGCACACACACACATGCACACGCACGCACACACACACACACACACACACACACACACACACACACACACACACACACACACACACACACACATTGAATACAGACACATACGTGCGACTTGAGTGTGCAAACTGAAACATCACTAAAAACATGCAAGCTGTGTGCTGTCAGGATTTAATAGAAACTGCATGTTGGTCAGGCATCAGCTTTTCACTGTCAACATACTGAATCATTATCAGCTGAAGTTTGTAGTTTGATGTTGGTTCAACCTGCTTGAGAAGATAAATCAGGAACTGTTTTTAGATGAGGATTTAAAAAAAAAAGAAAGGGAGAGAGAGAGAGAGAAATTGTAAGATAAAACTGAAACACCCAACTGACTTTGCAGCATGCGTTTTTGATAGAGCTTGTTCTACAACAAACCAGAATATGGTGGAGCAGAAGTAAAGAAAGTGAAGCCTTTTGGCACTAGATGTTAAAGTTATTCATGAAATCAGCACGAGGTACATAAAAAAGGCACTCTGTGTAGTAATATGTGTCTTGGTTTACTGATGGACTGTTTTGCGACAGATGAATAGTGACGGGATGAAGATTGATGTGTTTAAAGAAAAAAAAAACTGGCAATGATTCAGGATATGAGATCATGATTTAAGATGTGTTTCAGATACTGCCATGATATATAACAAATGAGATGAAGCCTTATGTGATTCATGTGGTATGATGGTATATCATTGATTAGTCAGAGAGTGGGGTGTTTTTTTTTTCCTTTTTTTTTTTTTTTGTATGATATGTGAGATGAGATGAAGTCTGTTCTTTTTAGACACTGTGATGATGATATGGCAGATGAGATGAAGGCTGTGTTCTTTTAGACACAAGTGGTAATGAAATTTGAGATAAGATGAAGACTATGTAATGTCACGCTTAAATTGGGGTGTTTCAGATATTAACTGATATGATTGATGATGACGTGGGAGATAAGATGAAGACTTGTGTATTTCAGATACTGTGCCAGGTGAAAATGCTGGTGGAAGGTCTCTGTGAGTTGCATGATGTCCCTGCTGCCAAAGGTCTTTCGACCCTCACACAGGCTCTGCAGGAAAAGGTACTGCATACAGTCTGTACTCTACTTGGTCATTAGAAGTATTCGGATAAAGTAGGTACTCCAAAGTGATTTTCAAAGTGTTTTCGATTGGGTTTTTTTTTTTCCCCACTAAATCAAGTTGATAGAACAACTCAAAACAAAGAAAATGATGTAAAATTTGTATTTATAGTTTAATTAGGGGAGAAGTTATGAATTTTTGAATAATTGTTTTACAATAGTCATATTTCCCAATTAGGGCCATGCTTAGAGGCCTATAACTCAGGCGCGTTTGGCATGTGACATGTCTGGAACCATTTGTGATTAATGTCAACTACTTGTATTATACACTGAATGATTTTTCAGACCTTAGGCTCTTAAGTAGGGTGACCTAACTCCGATACTCTCACGATCCTAGTTCATGAGATAAAAAGCCAGCAATAAACGTCATAGTGGGGGATGGTCTGGCCCATGCTCACAGCCATTTGCTTTGTCAGAGAACACTATTCAGTCAGTGTTTTATTGACTTTATTCCGATTGTTTTTCCATTCACTATGACGTCACCACCAAGCACTTTACGTACTCGACCTTGCCGTACATTTACCACAGATCAAGTGCTGGGAATATTGAATAGACAGTTGGTTGTTCCTAATACAGATGAAGAAGACCCAGACAGCCACGAGTAAAGAACGATAGTGAGGGCTTGACCGAATTATTCCAACGTGAAGCGTTGGACCGTTGCCAACTTGTTATGAGAGGCTGATAAGACGCCCACTTACTACCCTACCGCGTGTGTGCCCCAGTGTTTTTTGCGTTGAGCCAGCCAGCACTGACTGACTGTTCACTAACTCTATGTGTGAGGGAGCCAACTAAGACTTTAGGCAACGAACTTCACACACACGCTGTGGGCCCACTCTCGCTGGTCGAGGTTGAAGGGGCGTGGCCAACTGACACGTGAGAGGCGAGTATCACAGACGTCTTTCGAGTCGAGGGGTGTACAGCTGATATATATAGATCAACTGAATGACAAGGGTTCAGAGACCAACAGGCACATGAATGACTTTGTGTTCATAAAAAAAAAAATATATATATATTACTGTTGAGAGTGAGTGAAAGTGACGTGTGTGTGTGTGTGTGTGTGTGTGTGTGTGTGTGTGTGTGTGTGTGTGTGTGTGTGTGTGTGTGTGTGTGTGTGTGTGTGTGTGTGTGTGTGTGTGTGTGTGTGTGTGTGTGTGTGTTCCCTTTTTCTTTCTTACATGTGTACCAGTTAGGCATAAGTGTGTGTGTGTGTGTGTGTGTGTGTGTGTGTGTGTGTGTGTGTTCCCTGCTATTGGAGTAGTTGTATTTGTGGCTGTTTCATGCACTTTTCTGTTGGAAATACCATACTTTCTGGTCTTCAGTTGTGAGTGGAGTATTTTTCCTCCATTGTTGAGAGTTTGTTGGCATTCTTTCTTTTATTTTTTACGCTTAGAAGAAACATAACATTTTTTTTTTATTTTGCATTTTTTTTTTTGCACTTGAAATCACTAAAAAATTGAAATTGTTGTTGACTTACCATTACTAACATGTTATGATATAATAAAAGTACAGTGTATCTCTCCATTTTACAAAAAATAGCATGAGAATTGGTTGTTTAGTTCCAGAGATATCCGCGTTTCACATATGCTGGTATACAATAAGAGCTTTTTTTGGAAAAATGGCTGGCGATGGAGATTTATGCAAAATAGAATGTTCTGAAGAATTGCTTGAGTATATAATCATCGCGGAAATTTAACATGAAAAGTTTAGAGAGATTGAACTTTTTAACCAGTGCTGACACTGCAATACAAAACTATGCGGGAGTGATTTCTCTTTGTAATTAGCATACTATTTTTAGAATTGATAGCTGTCCCAACGACCACAGTGCAGGAAACCAAAGGGGGTGATAGAAGTGAGTCATGCGCATGGCAGCTGAGGCTTACGGGTTATCAGTAAACAGCGCCAGCTTTCAACACAGGCTTACACACACTCGCCATCAAAATTAAAAAAGACAATGTAGGGAAATGAAAGGTAAATAACAGATTTGTCAGGTGTGTTTTCATTTTTTTGCTTAATGTAAAAACATTTGGAAAAAATAACAGTTTATTAGGCTATTTTGATTTTTTGATTAATTTACAAACATTTGGAGAAAAGAGTTGAATGTGTCAGCCGCCCACCGCCTCTTAGTCATGGAGAGGTTTGTGTAGAACTGGCCTTTATTACAGTGTGCTTAATTACCTGAACTGGAAATGAACTTTGCAACAGCTGATCAGTGATGATACACAGTGTTACGTCTCTCCGGCACACTTGAGTGTCTTGCTTTTTGATTGGTCTGTTATCTAATATGTTGACAAGAACAAGGCTCATCATAGCAGATGCTAACTCTACAATTTGGAATACCTTAAAAAAAGTACAAAATAGATTTAGTCAGGGTTGTCATTCTTTGACTGAATCATGATGATGTATGATCCGTTTCACAGACTCACACACACACACACACACACACACACACACACACACACACACACACACACACACACACACACACACGTGGGCGCACACGCGCGCACACACACACACGCGCGCACACGCACACACACACACACACACACACACACACACACACACACACACACACACACACACACAGTGTACTAACACACACATCACCACTATCAGCGCCAAGACCATCACTGCCAGTGACAGTGGAGTGCATTGGAGAGAAATATATTATTCAATCACTGTGTGATTCATTTAATAAAAGAAACAAGCACAAATGTTCTGTACATTTTTCTACTGCTGTTGTACTAGTTTTAGCTGTTCATTTGACCTTGGGCCTGAAAAGCGTCTAAGGGCAAGGTCATGTGACCTATTAGTTTTTGATATTTAGGTCAAACAGGAAAGATCTGGTTATAAAAAATGGTTAGGAAGTACTTTACATTTTGATATTTAGGTCAAAAAGGACAGATGTGGTTATAAGAAATGGTTAGGAAATTAACCTTCATGCAAACTACATCAGTAGCATGAAATAAAATCTAAACAGGAATTTGAATTGGGTGTAAAATACGAAAACACCTACTCCTCATCAGCACAACCCCACCATCTTCCCCAGTCTATGATGTTTTGGTCAACAAACAGAAACAAAGAACTCTTAAAAAATATCACAAGAATATATTTAAATTGTGATATATATAAACTGCAGAAAAAGGTTGCAACTTACAGTTCAAGAAAGCTGGAACTGCAGGGTTTGAAGATGACTTTTCGATGTTTGAAAGATTGTGTTGAGCATATACTGGTGACATGTCGTCGTCTTGTTTTGTTATTTTGATTTTCAAGTTTACAATGAAGCTGCACCATGACCTGTTTCGTAGCTTTGTGCTCGGTGGGAATTGAATGGACAGACTTGAAATTTTTCTGTACTTGTAATTTAAAGCCTGAATATTTGTGTGAGCGTATGATTTTGAACTTTGCCCTTGGTTTTATTCCAGAAATCTAACATAAGAAGTTATAGAACAATATTTTACTCTGAACTTTTCAATCAATGAAGACCCTTCAAATATGTCACTATGCAGGAGTGACTCCTCTTTCTAATTAGCATACTATTTTTAGAATTGATAGCTGTCCCGACGAGCACAGTGCAGGAAACCAAAGGTGATAAAGGTGAGATGCACACATGGTGACTGCGGCTCGCAGCTAATTAGTAAACAGCACCAACTTTCCGCGCTGGCTTACACACACTCACCATCAAAGATATAATAGGTGATGTGTGGAAAGGAAGATAAATAACAGATTTGATCAGGGTATTTTTATTTTTTTTTGATTAATTTACAAACTTCTGGAGAAAATAACAGTTGAACATGAGTCAACAGTCCATGCCTTTTAGTCATGGCAAGAAGGATTGGAGTACCTAGATAAAGTGCATGTCCCAGTTGGGCATAGAATCATCATGCTGTCAGTAAAAATTCTACCTTTTTTTTGTTTGTTTTATTTCTTTGTTTGTTTGTTTGGTAGGTCAGATTCCATGGAAACCATGTTTGTTTTTTTCTTGTTTTTTAATTTTTTTGAAGTTGTGTCACACTCCATTCTGTAATTGTTTGAGGGTCACTCGTATTTCAGATTCCCCCCCTCCCCCCCCTCCCCTTTTTCACCCCACTCCCCTGATGATGGACTGTTCTGTTAGTTCTTAAGATGAGCGGGCAGGCAGGCAGTTGCTAGAAAGGATCCTCATTTGGGTATGCCTAGGGATGTAATGGGTTTCCCTATTTAAATCCTCCCTCCCACTAACTAATACTAACACGCACTACAAAACAGACACAAGCAAACGAATACAGGTGCACAAACAGCCAATTTTATTTACAGTCACTCCCACAATCATTCACAATCACCCAACAGCACATATACCTTAACTTCCACATTACAACCCATGAGCACTCAAAGGACAGGCATATAAACCCCAGCAAATTCCTTCGCCACAGCACCCAAGTGCACAGCGGTCAAGCACAGACCCAACTCCGGTGCATACAAACACCATCCAATAACAACTTGCCCTCCTGTCGCTGGGAATCTCAAGGGATCCCGACCCACCCAGAGTCCAACCTAGACAAGGGGCACCACTGGCGGAATCACATGGTAACCAAGGGCTGGACTGCCAGGCAATTAGACAGCGCCACCGAACCCTTGGTGCCCATGCGATACCCAGCCGCTCAAGATAACCTGACCAACCTCTGCTGGCAATTTGCTCACCCAGGAGCACTTATTTACCAAACACCCCACCACTTCTTCCCTCAAATAATCAAATTACTCAGAAACACATATATACTTGTCAAACAGTTTTCCCAACTCACACATTCGCACACCCCCGCCCACACACACATCCGCCAACACCATCAATGGCAGCTCCACCCTAGCAAGTCTCCGCAACCATCAGTAGTCACAACATCACCACCGGCTAATCGGACGGGGATGAAGGAGGACGACAGAGTGAGGCGCAGCTGTCGAGACCCAAACGATGACGATGACTGAAGCTTACCAGATGATGAAGACTGAAGACTAACAATGGAGACTGAAGATGATTGGAGATCACCAACCGATGAAAGTGTAGAGTGCACTACCTATCACAAAGTGTGTGTCTGCAGTAGTGTAACTATCACACCCTACGTAAACACCTGAGGACCACAGTGGAAACAACCTTGCAGTCACAGAGTCGCAGGCTGGAAGCTGGCGGTGAGGACACACGTGACCTGGACAGGTCACGCACGTAGGACTCTCCTCCAAATGGCAGACGCAGGCGGCAGGTGACACACACACCCACACCCCTCGCGGCCTCACTTAGCACCCACCCCAAGGTCGGTTCCACCTCGGACTGGTACGGGTGGTGGGCGCGTCAGAGCCAAGCCAAGGCAGAAGTCAGGCGACCATCAGAGCAGACATCACAGCGGACGACAGGACAGCTGCCAGGGTAGATTCAGGCGCAAACCAGGAACGACAGCCCAGGCGGGAGTCAAAGGCGGAAGCCAGGGCGTCTGTCAGCACCTGATCAAAAAAAAAACACACACCGACGCCTGGAAGCAGGACCCGACCTTGAAGACCTCCGTCTCCCTCACAGGACGGTCGACCCCCCCCAGGACAGGACAGGACACCCGCGCTGCAGTGTACCAGTGGACGCCTCTGCACCACTGCTCAACGTAAACTGCAGACGGCACACCGAAACATATAGAAACAAACGCTCGGAAGCCAAGCCAACACACAGTCGACCGAGAGCTTACCGTGACACCCTACCAAGCGAGAGGTAGCAAGAGTGTCAGACACGATACTGCAACCGCCGAACCTTCGCGGACGGTTCCAGGAGTCGAAACTGATGAGAGAAGCCAAGCTAGCATCCCAGTCGACAAACTGACCACAGCTCACCAGCTTCCCTCAACCAATAGACAACAACAACACAAGCTGACCCTCACGGTGATCATGGTCACACACGTGAACATCGCACCCACAGACCTTCTCGCCTGGACTTACCTCCCTTAGCACACAAGCCAGAATTACAACGGCTACACGCCTCAACGACAAAAACGCAACGGCGTCTTGCGCGTGACAATACCCCCATCCTGAGATTTAAAGCCTGTCTTTAAATACCCCACCATAGCAAACACGCGCAAAGAGCAGCAACATGAACAGTATGAACAACCCAAAAAAAAAAAAAATCAGAATTCACTACAACCACTCAATGCCTCACGCGTCCAACCGACTCAGGAAATCGGCGACAACATTGTCCCTACCTGGGATGGCTTCCACGACAAACCGGAATGGCTGGAGCAACAATGCCCACCTGGTGATCCGACCACTAGGGGATTTGATACGCTCTAGGTACTGAAGAGGAGAGTGATCGGTCTGGAGGGTGAACTCCACACCGTACAAATACGCTTCAAACTTGTGCACTGCCCACACCACAGCTAGACATTCTTTTTCCACAATCGAATAGTTGCGTTCGGCTGGGTTCAACTTTTTGCTTGCGCACACCACGGGGTGCACTCCATCCTCATGTTCCTGGCACAGGACTGCTCCAATGCCTACTTCCGATGCATCAGTCTTCAAAATAAACCGACGACCTGGTACCGGCAAATGGCATACCGGATGAGAACAAAAACAGTCCTTTAAAGCACAAAACGCCTCCTCACACTCTGGGGTCCACACCACCACTCGCGGCTTATTCCCTTTGGTCAGCTCCGTGAGTGGAAGGGCAATGTCGGAGAAGTTTGGGAATGAACCTCCGGTAAAAAAACCCACCAATCCCAGAAAACTCCGTACCTGTTTCTTGGTCGTTGGTCGCGGTGATGATTGTATCCGCTCCATCTTGTCTTGCTCTGGTTTGATGATGCCTCCTCCAATCCTGTATCCCAGGTAAGACACCTCGGCGCTACCCAACTCGCATTTCGATGGCCTGGCAGTGAGTCCACACTCTCTGAGACGCTGTAACACCACCCGCAATACCTCCAAGTGCTCCTCAGTGCTAATGGTGGACACCAACACGTCATCGATAAAATTATCCACCATATTAGTCTCAGCGGTTGAAGAAGTTTGCGCATCATGCGAGTAAACACCGCTCCCGAGGTACACAGTCCGAATGGCATTTTTACCCACTGAAAATGCCCCTCTGGCGTGGAGAACGCAGTCTTGGGTCGGTCACCTTTGTCCACTGGAATCTGCCAGTAACCTTTAGACAAATCCAACTTGCTGAAGACTCGGCGCGCTCTCCCACTTGGCAAAGAGGTACTCGATCTCCGGTATGGGCTCAGCATCGAACTCCAGTACTTTGTTAAGACGGCGGAAGTCCACGCAGAATCGTATCTTACCGTCTTTCTTTTTGACTAGCACAATCGGAGAACAATACGGTGACACAGATTTCTCTATCACCCCATCCTGAGCATTGTTTCCACTTCTTCTCGGACGCATTCACGCTGTGAGTAGGCACTGGGTATGGCTTAGCGCGCACCGGAACATCCGTGCTCAATTTGATTTCGCACGTCTCCAGTGTTGTCTCCCCAGGCAGGTCAGTCAACACATCCTTAAACTCCTCTACCAACTGCTGAAGTTGTTCCCGGAACTGGGCCTCCTCTGCACCGATGACCACATCCTTCGCTGTCTCGGTTGTAGTCAAAGGTACCAAAGGAATATCCTTCCGAAGGGTAGGAATAACCTGACTGGGATCTTCCTCTTGAGTGATCACTGCAGCCACAGTTGTCTGTTCCAACTCACTGTCTCTCTCTACAAACTCCTTCAGCAAATTGGCGTGGTAGAGCTTCTCCCGTCCGCGCACCCGAATCTTGTAGTCTGCCTCGCCAACCCTCGCCACCACGGGGAAAGGACCCTGCCATGCCAACTCCAGCTTGTTATTCTTCACTGGCCGCAGGATCAAGACCCTCGTCCCCGGTTGGAGAACACGAGGTCGTGCCTTCACATCGAAGTGCTGCTTGTACCTGGCCGACGCTTTCTCTAAGTTCCCTTGGGCGATCTCACAGGTTTCGGCGATCCTGTTGCGCAAATCGAACACATATTCGGGCTGCAGTCTGGGTGTCTACGTTCTCAGGCTTCGACCAGAGATCGCGCAACACACTCATAGGGCCTCTCACCCGACGTCCGTAGAGCATCTCAAATGGAGAAAACCCTGTGCTCTGTTGAGGAACCTCTCGGTATGCGAAGAGTAATGCTGGCATCCATCGGTCCCACTCCTCTGGTCTGTCTGGGTGAGTCTACGTAGCATCCTTTTCAATGTGCCGTTGAATCGCTCCACAAGACCATTACATTGAGCGTGATACGGAGTAGTACGCAGCCCTTTCACTGACAGCAGCTTGAATACCTGGCTCATCGTTTCGCTGGTGAACTGCGTTCCTCTGTCAGTGAGAACCGAGGAGGGTATACCCGTTCGCGACCACATTGAGAACAACGCTTCTGCCACAGTCTCAGACGTGATAGCTCGAAGAGGGACGGCCTCGGGATACCTGGTCGCAAAATCCACTTGCACCAGAACATACCTACTTCCTGACGCTGACATAGGTGCAATTGGCCCGATGATGTCCACGCCAACTCTGTCAAATGGTTCTTTCACCACTGGCATCTTGACTAGGGGTACCGGTCTTACACGCCCCTTGTCCAGGGTGCGCTGACAATTGGGACATGACTTCACATATCTGCCGATATCTCCGCACATCCCTGGCCAGTAGAAATATGGAAAAATACGATCCTTAGTCTTGTTGGATCCCAAATGCCCTGCCATTGGGATGTCGTGGCCAAGAGCCAACACTATCTTCCTCATGACCTAGGTACACACACTTGGTTCGCCACGCCGTTCGCACTTTCGTGGCGTCGCATGAGAACCTTGTCTTTCCACAGGAAGGACACTTATTTCCATGGGGTTGGAAAATAAAACCTTCCGCGGCAGCCTTTCGCGCTGGGGCCAGACTGTCATCCTGGTCTGCTTCTGAATAAGCTCCTCTCGAGTCGCCGCCAGTATTTGCTCCTTCAGGGACAAAGGTCCAGTCGGCTTGTCGAGCGCTCGTGTCTGTGCGCGGGTCAGTACAGTACCGCCACCTGCGACTCTGCCGGACTCACGTGCCCGTCTGACACACCAATCACTCACACAGGGTACACTGAACCCTCTCTGGTACCATCGCTCCCTCACGGATGATGAAGTTCCCCACAAGTACCTCGGTGACGGGTCTTCCATCACCAAAGCCTCCACTTTGCCCAAAGTATGGTGTATCTAAACACACCGACGCCACTGGTAACACACTACGGCAACGTGACTCTGCCAGCACCACCGTCTGGGTCTTCCCGGTGTACGCATCATAGGGCACCAGTCTTGCGGCAACCACGGTGTGCGACGCCCCGGTGTCCCTAACTCCATCAGCCATGCTTCTCCCACCTTAACTCGCACCGTGGACTGAACGGTTTCCTGGAGCAGGATATGCATAGTGGTGTCGACGTCTCTGCATAGACTTCACCTCCAGAACTTGCAAGGAACCGCACTTGGGCATCCGGATTGGGACAATTACGCTGGTAATGTCCAGGCTGACCACATGCGTAACAAGTCACCTGCCTCTGCGACCCCTGGCCGGCTTGCCTGAACTCGACGCAATAGCTTGAGAGATCTTGACCTCAGTGGCCTGATCCTGGCCCTTGCCTCCTGCAGGCTTAGACTTCCCTTCCTGACCATTCCCCGTTGCCGATCCAGCTTTTTCTGCTCTCCCTGCATTCCGGCCCATACGGCGGGCCTCAGCCAACCGAGTCGCCTCCCTTGCCACCGCCTTAGCACTGCTGGGCGATGTGCGACGGACCTCGGTCACGAAATCAGGAGTCAACGTCCCATAAAGCTGTTCCTCCATGATCAGGTCTTTCACATCCTCTGCCTTCGTCTCGTCTTGCCAGCAGCCGAACACCACAGACTGAAGCAAGCCTTTAACCGGTCTAGAAACTGTTCAAACGTTTCCCCAACATCCTTTTTCATGCTTCTAAACTTCTTCGGTAGGCCTCGGCGTCCAACCGGAAATAGGTCAACAACGCTTCCTTCACATGCTCAAAATCAGCGAGGTCGGTAGCGTTGAGACGTAAGATAGCGTCTCTGGTCTTCCCTCGAAGCAGAGCAATGAGTCGAGACGACCAAGATGTCCTTTTCCAACGACAGAGTGTGGCAACCCGCTCAAAATGGGCGAGATACATATCCACATCGTCGGTATCATTGAGAGGATCAATAGCAACATGGCTGGTAGCTTCATCTTCCGCGCGTTGCGCAGCTAGCTCCATCTTGCGCTCCTTAAGCTTCAATTTTTCCCACTTAAGGTCAACTCTTTCTGACGCAATGCTAACTCATCCTGCTCCTTCCTTCTCCTGGCTTCGAACTCTTCTTGGCTATCCACTACCTCCTGGGCATGCCGGGACTTCTGGAGGGCAACTTCATCTTCCTTCTCTGGGCATCTGCCCGAAGAATGGCGAGTCTAAGTGCGGCCTCTGGCCAGCCTAGCTGCCTCTTCTCTGGCCAGCCTAGCTGCAGCCTCCTTCTCCTCTCTAGCGAATCTAGCCGCAGCACGCTGCTCTTCCCTAGCCAACTCCCGGGCCCTATGCGCCTTCTTATATAATCAACTCTTGACCCGTTCCTCCTCCTTAGCCAGATTATCCGCAACGAACTGGGCCAACTCTATCTTGTCGAGACCAAATCCTTCCCAAGCAAAGTGTACCGCTGCACCGGGGACATGGTGACCTCATACTTTGCGGACCCCGGAGCAACCCGTGACCCCTTCCTACTGGATGTTGGTTCGCCAGCCGCAACAGCATCACCCGTACGCCCAGTAGGAGTGAACTCATATCCTTTTTCACCACTGACTTCCTCCTGCTGCAACACGCGATGGGACCTAAGTTTACGATCTGTACGATCTGTACCAGACGCCATCATCCACTGATCCCACAACCGCAGACTATCACCGCACACAACAACACGTTGCAATGCACGGACCACGCCGCGCACGAACGCCCTGCACGGACTATGCCGCAACACACGTACCACCGACGCACTAACGCAAGACCAACCCCTTCACAAGTTTTTTTTTTTTTTTTTTTTCCAACTAACACCTAACCCCACTCACTCCAGGTATAGGTTAAAACCAACTTTAGTCCAACGTAATCCCCCAGTAACACTAACCAGGAAGTAACCCTCAACCTCTAACTCCCCATTATAACATATTTTCCCCTGTTGCACACAGCACCGATAACGAACGTTTTGTGCAACGTTCTCACAACACAATCATGGTTTATGCATACTCAACAATTCATCATGGCATGTCAACATTCAGCAAAGCCTATCAGCATTCATTTAAACATGTCAACGTACCACACCACAACAGGAAAAGGGGAAAGGCGACACATTTTCACACACACCATACATGTCACACCGGCTGCCCCACACCGAGACAGGACACGGACCATGTGACCAGGCTATTTATGTTTTTATTGAGAGCCCAGGTAACCGTGCTGCCACTCCAGCAAATAGCACGCACCCTCCAACCACAACTTACAACTCCCACACAACAAGGCCCTATCACTCTACCCCAAAACCGAAACAAGTCTAACCCGACTATACACCTAGCTAAACCTACTCAATTACCCCATCATCTCCCCATATATGTCACAACGTATAAGACGGTGACAGGGAACACCCTAGGGATGTAATGGGTTTCCCTATTTAAATCCTCCCTCCCACTAACTAATACTAACACGCACTACAAAAAACAGACACAAGCAAACGAATACAGGTGCACAAACAGCCAATTTTATTTACAGTCACTCCCACAATCATTCACAATCACCCAACAGCACATATACCTTAACTTCCACATTACAACCCATGAGCACTCAAAGGACAGGCATATAAACCCCAGCAAATTCCTTCGCCACAGCACCCAAGTGCACAGCGGTCAAGCACAGACCCAACTCCGGTGCATACAAACACCCACCAATAGCAACTTGCCCTCCTGTCGCTGGGAATCTCAAGGGATCCCGACCCACCCAGAGTCCAACCTAGACAAGGGGCACCACTGGCGGAATCACATGGTAACCAAGGGCTGGACTGCCAGGCAATTAGACAGCGCCACCGAACCCTTGGTGCCCATGCGATACCCAGCCGCTCAAGACCACCTGACAACCTCTGCTGGCAATTTGCTCACCCAGGAGCACTTATTTAACAAAAAACACACCCACCACTTCTTCCCTCAAATAATCAAATTACTAAGAAACACATATATACTTGTCAAACAGTTCCCAACTCACACATTCGCACACCCCCGCCCACACACACATCCGCCAACACCATCAATGGCAGCTCCACCCTAGCAAGTCTCCGCAAACCATCAGTAGTCACAACATCACCACTGGCTAATCGGACGGGGATGAAGAAGGACGACAGAGTGAGGCGCAGCTGTCGAGACCCAAACGATGACGATGACTGAAGCTTACCAGATGATGAAGACTGAAGAGACTAACAATGGAGACTGAAGATGATTGGAGATCACCAACGATGAAAGTGTAGAGTGCACTACCTATCACAAAGTGTGTGTCTGCAGTAGTAACTATCACACCCTACGTGTGACACCTGAGGACCACGTGGAAACAACCTTGCAGTCACAGAGTCGCAGGCTGGAAGCTGGCGGTGAGGACACACGTGACCTGGACAGGTCACGCACGTAGGACTCTCCTCCAAATGGCAGACGCAGGCGGCAGGTGACACCACACACACCCCTCGCGGCCTCACTTAGCACCCACCCAAGGTCGGTTCCACCTCGGACTGGTACGGGTGGTGGGCGCGTCAGAGCCAAGCCAAGGCAGAAGTCAGGCGACCATCAGAGCAGACATCACAGCGGACGACAGGACAGCTGCCAGGGTAGATTCAGGTGCAAACCAGGAACGACAGCCCAGGCGGGAGTCAAAGGCGGAAGCCAGGGCGGTCTGTCAGCACCTGGATCAAAAAAAAAGCACACCGACGACCTGGAAGCAGGACCCGACCTTGAAGACCTCCGTCTCCCTCACAGGACGGTCGACCCCCAGGACAGGACAGGACACCCGCGCTGCAGTGTACCAGTGGACGCCTCTGCACCACTGCTCAACGTAAACTGCAGACGGCACACCGAAACATAGAAACAAACGCTCGGAAGCCAAGCCAACACACAGTCGACCGAGAGCTTACCGTGACACCCTACCAAGCGAGAGGTAGCAAGAGTGTCAGACACACGATACTGCAACCGCCGAACCTTCGCGGACGGTTCCAGGAGTCGAAACTGATGAGAGAAGCCAAGCTAGCATCCCAGTCGACAAACTGACCACAGCTCACCAGCTTCCCTCAACCAATAGACAACAACAA
>JADBJO010014914.1:32500-45776 GCA_016801955.1 Conus betulinus
TCAAATGTACTGTAAAAGTAGATTGTTCTATATAATGTACATGGTGAGGTCTAAGAGGTCAGAGTTATTTTGGCCAGTGAGTTTTGACTTGCATATAGTATTGTTACTTTTATATAGCCAGTTGAATTATTTCCATAAAGATTTCTGTTTCAACTGATTGATGTAAAGCGCGTTAGCATTTATAGAAGAGCTTAATACTGAAGAGTTGTTGGGTTTTTTCTTTTAAGATTGTAAACAGTACAAGCCTTCCTTGACGTATAGCGTAGTTCTCACATTGGCAATTTACCTTTCTCAGTTTCTACTGAGAGTGGAGGATTTATTTTAGTGTTCTGTTTCAATGGGTCTAAACAGAAGTATACAAAGCATTGTGGTTACAGTGACATATGAACCATGCATGTGGACACAATGTGAACATCTGAACAATGTGCGTGCAGAGACCCCAAGGAGAAGAAAGAGGTGGACGGCATCAGTATGGCTAACCTCGAGGTCCTGGAACGACTCAAGCAGAACCAACGACAGTCCTACCTTCAGGTAACAGCCACTCCTTCCACTGACAGCTTGGTCGTAGTCTTGTGATTAAATCGTCAGGTTGCCATGACCAGTGCTAGAGCTATTGTAGAGGGACTTGACAACTCCATGCACTTGACCATGTGCCAAATAGTTGGGGAATTTATAATTTTCTAGTACTTTGGGATTGTCCAGCCTGTACTTTTTGTTAGTGAGACTATGCGTCCCCACCTTCCATTGCAGTCTGTAGAATGGTTATGTGGAGTCAAGGTGCTATGCATGCCGGTACCACCAAGCAAACTTATGTTATTTGATGACTGAGACACTTCTCGCCTGTGTGTGCATTGAGACTGACTTTCAGTCTAAAAAGGATTTGATGTCTGATCTTTTGTAATTTTTGTCCCTTTTTGTTTTTGAAACATGTAGAAGCCATCTTAAGTACGGTTTTCAGATAGATGGATTTTTTGTTTGAGGGACAGTGTTGGTATCCAGTTCTCAATATTCACACATAATGATGGATACCAGCTGTTCCGTGTTCCAGTTTAGGTTTCGCACCAATCGTATTTGAAATCCGCCATCTTTTTTTCAGCACGTGAAGACCATATTATCGTGCTTTATATTTGTCAGAAATTGAGCTGATTGATGACAAAGCAGAGGCACGGAAGATTGACAATGACCTGAAGAAAAACAAGAGGAGAAATGAATGGATGGATGAGATGGATGAATTGAATTGTCTGTTCAGAAAATGGCTGCAGAAAACAAATGAAGTGGGTGTTGCTTGGTGTATACTGTGTTGTCGGAAGCTTGTATATACAAGTCAAATGGTCAAAAGTCGATTGAAGTGCATTCCCAGGAGACGAAACATGTGGAGAGATTGAATACGCTGAAACAAACATCCGCTGAAACCATTGACTTTGATTTTTCACATGCCTCAGTGCCACCAGTCACTGATTTCTATTGTAAGACTTGGCCCACTGCAGCTTTTGATTTTGCTCAGTGTTTGTTCCAATCCAGTGCTAGTGCAGACATTGACTCTGCTGAATTTAAGCCATATAAGACTAAAAAAAATCCCCACAAAAACACGAATCCTCATTCTTGAACTCATAAATTAAGTGATTGAAATTTGGCCACTATCTTCTATTAACATCACTGGTGAGTAAATACATTCCATTCTTTTTTTGTTGTTGTTGGTTTACTGAATTAAGACGTATTCTAAGTACTTGGCATAACATTTCCAGTTTGATATTTAAGCTGTAAGTCATACTTTGTCATATTTGGAGTCTTTTTGTATAGAAATTGATTATTAACTTTGCTGTCAAGGAGAGGCCACAAAAGTGTCTTGGCAAGACAAATTTTTCTTCAGCATCTGGGGAGCATCACCCCTCAGACCCCCTGTGATGGTACAAAGTGTCCGCAGAAACGATGTGTCCACATGCGGACACTTTGTTCCCTGCGGACACTTTGTACCGTGAACTGACATTCAAAGTGTCCGCAGAAATCCTGTAGACACTTTGTTCCGCGAGGTGACATATAACTTACAAAAGCGGAACAAAGTGTCCGCAGCTGTTTCAGCCTCAGTGTGAATGGGTGAATGTGCACGTACACTTACATGCGCGAGCGTGTGTGCTTGCGTACGCACGCACGGGCATGTGTGTGTGTGTGTGTGTGTGTGTGTGTGTGTGTTTTAAAAAAAAAAAATGGTTTAAGATTTGTTGACTACTTTTTTGCAACATTCACAAAGTTTAGATTATGCTCACGTGCGCGTGCGCACACACACACACACATACACACACACACACACACACACACACACACACACACACACACACTCGCACGCATATACGCACACACACACACACACACACACACACACACACACACACACACACACACACACACACACGCATGCACGCGCATGGGAGTGTACGTGCACATTCACCCACTCACGCTGAGGCTGAAACGGCTGCGGACACTTTGTTCCGCTTTTGTAAGTTATATATCACCTCACGGAACAAAGTGTTCGCAGGATTTCTACCCGCATGCGGACACTTTGTTTCTGCAGATACTTTGTACCATCACACCCCCCACCAGGGCATTGCCCCTGCACCCCACGGGGGGCCTAAAGCCACCCCCTGGACCCCCCGGCCTATTCAATATAGCTATGATTTTCTGCTCCACCCTGTAGTTTCAGTGCCCTCCTTTGGACCCAATCTACATTTTCTATGGAAGAGGTGCATCTGATTATGAGTTAGGAACAGAAAATGCAAATTTAGACAAACAGCATTCATACGCTAATGATGCCAAGCTGTATGAACTGTTTGTGAATAGTAAGTATGAACAAAATCAAGACTGAGAGTTACACTGTTCAATTCATAGCAAGTGGTAGGGTGGAGGAGAGGAGGCTTGGCCTGGCAAATGTGTGAGCTGTTGGATTAATAGCAATCATGATGGCAGTGGGAGTGTCTGCACTGGTGGAGAGTTAGTTGATGGCAGTGGGGAGTGTCTGCGCTGTTGGAGAGTAAGTTGATGGCGGTGGGAGTGTCTACACTGTTGGAGAGTTAGTTGATGGCGGTGGGAGTGTCTGCGCTGTTGGAGAGTTAGTTGATGGGGTGGGAGAGTGTCTGCCCTGTTAGAGAGTTGATGGCGGTGGGAGTGTCTGCGCTGTTGGAGAGTTTGTTGATGGCGGTGGGAGTGTCTGCGCTGTTGGAGTTAGTTGATGGCGGTGGGAGTGTCTGCACTGTTGGAGAGTAGTTGATGGCGGTGGGAGTGTCTGCACTGTTGGAGAGTTAGTTGATGGCGGTGGGAGTGTCTGCTCCATTGGAGAGTTAGTTGATAGCAGTGGGAGTGTCTGCGCTGTTGGAGAGTTAGTTGATGGCGGTGGGAGTGTCTGGCTGCACTGTTGGAGAGTAAGTTGATGGTGGTGGGAGTGTCTGCGATGTTGGAGAGTTAGTTGATGGCGGTGTGGAGTGTCTGCACTGTTGGAGAGTTGATGGCGGTGGGAGGAGTTCTGCACAGTTGAAGAGTTAGTTGATGGCGGTGGGAGTGTCTGCACTGTTGGAGAGTTAGTTGATGGCGGTGGGAGTGTCTGCGCTGTTGGAGAGAGTTAGTTGATGGCGGTGGGGGTGTCTGTACTGTTGGAGAGTTAGTTGATTGCGATGGGAGTGTCTGCACTGTTGGAGAGTTAGTTGATGGCAGTGGGAGTGTCTGCGCTGTAGCAGAGTTAGTTGATGGCGGTGGGAGTGTCTGCTCCGTTGGAGAGTTAGTTGATGGCGGTGGGAGTGTCTGCACTGTTGGAGAGTTGATGGCGGTGGGAGTGTCTGCACTGTTTGAGAGTTAGTCGATGGCGGTGGTGGGAGTGTCTGCGCTGTTGGAGAGTTAGTTGATTGCGGTGGGAGTGTCTGCGATGTTGGAGAGTTAGTTGATGGCAGTGGGAGTGTCTGCGCTGTTGGAGAGTTAGTTGATTGCGGTGGGAGTGTCTGCGTTGTTGGAGAGTTAGTTGATTGCGGTGGGAGTGTCTGAGTTGTTGGAGAGTTAGGTGATGGCAGTGGGAGTGTCTGCACTGTAGCAGAGTTAGTTGATGGCGGTGGGAGTGTCTGCACTGTTAGAGAGTTAGTTGATCAGTGTCAGCTGGTGGAGCTTGATGGTAACGACCAGTATAGAGAAAAATAACCCGTTAACGTGGCAGCATAGCTGCGGGATCAGAAAGGGCATGGCCTCGTGATTTGAATCAGAGGTGTTCAGCTATCACTGGCTGTGGCAGCAACAGATGTGTTGAGGCCAGGAGCTTTGCGCATTCAGTACAAGCACATTCAGGGGAGTGATAGGCATTTCTGTGAAAAAGAAGAAAGAAAAAAAAATTGGCTGGTGTTAGGAATGCATGCAGAATAGAATGGACAGCGGTCAAAGGTTGATGTTTTCAGAACAGGAATATTCCCTTATTCCCCTAAATGGGCCCAGTTTGATCATCTGAGCTATAGTAATCTGAAACAGAAAACTGTTAGTGTTGTTAGAGTGGACCAGTGTACACAGGGTGAATGATGGTACTTTAACTGATGACCCCAATTTTTGTTGTGTATTTTTGTTCTAATAATCATAGCAGCAAAAACAGGTACCATGAATGATGAGAATGCGATTCAAGATCCAGAGCTGTTGTGGTTGTGACAGAGGCAGCAGCTGTAGATCAACGACCTAACACAGGTCGTATTGTGTTGACAGGGGTCTGTGTCAGGCTCTGTGCAGGCCACTGACAGACTGATGAAGGAACTAAGAGACATCTACAAGTCAGAGAGCTACAGAAAAAAGGTACTCTCAATTCTTCATCTTTCATTTTCTTTTTCTCTATGTGTGTCTGCCTCTCACTGTCTCCCACTTTTCTTTCTTTATCTCTCTCTCTCACTCTCATGTTCTCTCACTCTCTTTCTCTCTCTCTCTCTCTTCTCTCCCCCCCCCCCCCCCCCCCCCCCCTTCCCCACCCCTCCCACATTTTTTCCTTCTTTTCATTTTCTTTGTCTGTCTGTCTCTCATTCACATCCTCTCCCCCTTGAACTTTGGAAGCGCACTTCAATTTAGAAAACTTGTCTTGTTTGAACGCTTTTCCAGATAGCTAGCATGACAGTGTAGAGGCTAAAAGTGGGGCTTAAAGTCGATGAGAATGTCTGTATATGAGTTAATAGTTCTTTTCTGCTAGTCTGACTGTGATTTGCTCATTGTCACTGCTGCTACTTTTGGCAGTTCCTTACATCGCAGTGAAAGTCCGGTGCCGAAGGATAGAACTGAGGCCGTTCCTGTCATAATTCTCTGACATGGGTCCTTTGATTGGTTGATCGTAAACTGCCAAAGTAAATACTAGACAAACGTTTAACAAATGTATGCAATCTTTAGACTCGACAGTAAACATTTTTTGTTGCCATTAAAGAACTCGGTAGTTTTGTGTCCAAGTTGAATTGGAACATACGTAATTTCTGAATGAACACCTGTAGTGCAGTCTCTTCAGGTGTACCACCTCAAATCAGTCAGACATTGGATACTTCCTTATGGACGGCTGATGCTGGGACTATGAGAGGATGAGTCTCGACTTGCTTTTGTATGAGTTGTGTGGGAGCTATCATAGTGGTGCAGCCTGGACAAAGGGGCAACAAGAATATTTGAAAAGCAGACAACACTAATGAAATCTAATGATCAAATTACAGTGTTTGCAAAGCATATATTATGTTAAAATTTTCTTAAGCAGATTTATTATGATCTGATTATGTTATTTAATGTCACCCCTTTTTCCTGTTGCAGAAATTTTTACAGTTGAACTGGTCAATGATTGCTTATATGACTGGAATGTCAATTTAAAAAAGTAAGTAACAGATCTGCTGACTTCATGTTTGTGATGAAAATTGTGAAGGTATATATATATATATATATATATATATATATATTCTTTTGTCTTCAGTTTGATGTCTTTTCACTAAAAGTTTTATGAGACAAAGGGGGGAAAAAAAGATGAAAAATGTATATGATACAAAAAAAAAAAAAAAAAAAACAGCAGTATGTGAGTGCACATAGTGTGTTACTATCATTCTGTAGTGGCAGCAAACATACATACCTTGAGAGTAATCTGTGGGCATTGGCAGATGCTTGTACCCTTGACATGGGCAAAAAGGCTGCCAGAATATGTGGAGAAGTGGGTGGACATTGCAAGCTGACACAGGGCCCCCATAAATCATGGTTTTAAGCACAAACCATCACAGTCCGTCTTAATGTATGTGTTATTACATTATCAGTAAATCTTAATGTATGTGCTGTTACTCGTTAGTCTGTCTTAATGTATGTGTTATTAAATTGATGTGTCTAAGACCCATATGGGTGATTGTGACAAAGACGTGAGTGTGAGTTTGACTTGCATAAAAGAAACAACACAAAAAGAGAAGTTTGGCAAATGAATAAATGTGCAGGTGAACAATAAAAACGTCAAGTGTCCATGAAACAAGAGTGTTTTTGTCAAAGTTCTTCCTTATTTACTGTGGTTGTGTGCTGTCTTTCTGACTCAGTGGTGAAGTGGAGAACCTTGACAGTGACAGAGCATTGCCCATTCCACGCTGGTTTGGATGTATGCCGATACCCACACTGCATTGTTGATGTAGACAGCTCCTTGACAGTGGACGGTCACTTCAGCCTCACTGTCCTTGATGGCTCATTGTTCTTCAGCACTCAACATTTTGGTCATTGCTAAGGCAGGATGTATAGTTTGAAACAAGACTGTATTTTGATGTCAGCTCCTGCCCGCTCTAACCCCCACACTTCCCAGCACCTTCCTCCTTGACATTTTCCGACTGCTTTCTCCAGAGCTACTGCTAAAAACCATTCAGCTATTGCTGTGAAATGTCTTTTTTGATTATCATCAATATTAGCAGTCAGAATTCTTTTAATGATGTTGGTGGTTTGACCGCTGGCGTTTGCTGTATAAGTTTGTGTTTAGGCTGTTTATCTCTTGGACCAGCAAGTCTAGTAAGTCTGAATTTGATTTATCTGTGAACTAGGCTGCGTTTCAGCCTTAAAAATGTTGGGCTGGGGAAGAAGAGGGGGAGGAGGAGTATGGATTGGCAGGTTTTAGTGTGTGTGAAGAAGAAGAATATTCAGTTGGGAGTACCAGCTGCAGACCCAATAAACATGATGAAAGACATGTTTACACACATGCTTTTATACAGAAACATAAGCATGCACACATATATGCACGCCCGCACATGCACATATACGCAGGCACACAGACACACACAGACACAGGCACAGAAAGAAAAAAAACTATCTGAAAAAATATTACTGGAAAGTTCTGTTAAAAATTCCATTGCTAGCATAATAGCTACTAATTCAGCTGTGAATATAGATAAATAACTACCCAGAAAGAACAATCTTCAAGTTTTAAGCGAAGGAAAAACAAATGCTGCACCGTTTCCATCATCTAAAACAGAACCATCAGTAAACACCTGAAGATGATTTTGATATCTTTCGTATACATGTGATTTTGCTAATTAGTGATGATATTAGTATTTTCCCCCTTTCTGATGTCATTGTAACCAATATCAAGAAAAAGGCTTGGTATCTCCCATGATGGAATAAATGACGAAGATGGTTTTTTTAGCCACATCTTTGATATCAATTTTTGAACATTCAATCAAATCAGAAGTGTATGTGCCTATTGTTTTCTTGCGATGTAATCGTAATTGCCCTTTTTGGAACGTTAGTGTTCGATCTAAGTTTTAATTCTTCTTGAATGTAATTAACATTAACACTTGATTTTATGACAAATTTTGATGTTGCTAGTTCACGATCAAATCAGTCTTACTTGCCCTTGATTCATCAAATCTGTCGACGCAACCTGACCTTGTGTTCAAAATTAAATATCTTTATGCTGGCTGGAGTCGAAAGGCACTATTATAGAATTTTGCTGGATTCCTTCGCATATTGGTATACTTGGGAATGAATTGGCTGATAGGGCTGCGAAAAAAGGTGCTAAAAAAGCAGGGTCATCTTCCGAGCTGAAAATAAAACCATCCGTTGTAGAAATTTTATCGTATCCTTGAATCAACTGCATGGAAGAAAGCTCAAATAAATGTTGAAATTTCATCCAAACAGTGGGAAGCTTTTCTAATAGAGCTTGTTCTAAGAAAAATGTCTGATCATCCAGTTTACTATTCCAGACAAATATATTCACTTACAATTCGATTAAAGCTAAATGCTTTAAAAACAAAGTTTAGTAAAAATGCTAATTGTATTTGTGGTAAAGAAAAAACATTGAGCCATATTTTATTTAATTGTCGCAAGTTAACTACTTTCTTACCAACATCATTAAAATCTATTAATTTTTCTGAAAAAAACTTGCAAAATATACTTTCAGACCACGTTCTGCTGATCCACATTGCTGAACACTTATTTCACAGTCCGATTGGGGTTTTTCTTTAGATTGTTTTGTGTTGGTTCATAGTGCGTTATATGATGATGGCTTGCATTTTACTCCTTCACTGTAAAGTTTAGATAGTGAAGGATTTTTGTTTTATTGCTATATGTTAGATCTATATCTTCTGTTCATTTTACGCATTAATTATTGTGTTTAAGACTCCTTTTTTGTTGTTGTTGTTGTTGTAGTGTTTGGGTTTTTTTATGTGTTTTTTTTGTTTGTTTTTGTTTTTGTTTTTCTTTTTTTTTCTTTAGATACATATACAGATACATACACATACACACTCACATACAAAGGCATACATACACGCTTATATAACATATAGGATTATTGTGAACAGACATTAAACAGAACAAACGAACACAGACACAGAGACAGAGAGAGGGAGACACACACACACACACACACACACACACACCACACCACACCACCACCACACCACACTACACACACACACACACACACACACACACACACACACACACACACACACACACACACACCAACACACACACACACACACACACACACACACACACACACTTTGAATGCTGATGATGTGTGGATGAAGACAGCTTGTTCTTCTATCAGGACATAAAGGCAGCGCACACACGCTCACAGACACATATTCACTGGCTCACACATCATGCAGACAAAACAAGACAAGACACATACACACAGAGACCCAAATACTGATGCTGTGAACACTGATGGTGTGTGTTGTTTGCAGAGTGGACGAAGACAGCTTATTATATCAGGACATGCAGACGTTCAAGGAGAAGGAAGGCGGCGACTCCATACTACTAAATTTTACTTTTAAAGTGAGTTCATCTGTTCCATAGCGGCGAGCCATCCTTGAACTTTTCACCTTTTTTTTTTTTTTTAACGCATAATCATTATACTTTCCCATTTTCTAATGAATGAATGAAAAACCATTTTTTATCATTTCCAGTTTACAAATGAATAAAAAACCAAATTAATTTTTCAAAAAATGGATGCATGAGATGGATTTTTAAATTGTTTTTCTGAATGCTGAAGTTTATTGTGCTAGGACACAAGTGTATCTTTTGATTTTTGTTTAACCTCTCTGTTTCTTAGCTAAGGGTATGTAACTGCCATGATTAAAGATCATATTTGTTCCTGGGTTTCTACAGAAGGTTGGCAGCCATGGTTGTAATCTTTTTCCGTTGTGTGTTTTTTGTTTTGGATCTAACTTATAGCCAAAATGTATGGCCAAATTAAGGAGCAGATTGCATGCAGCTTATTAGTGAGTAGTGTCTTTTTTTTTGTTTTGTTTTTTCTGAAAGTGTATTCAAAGTTGGACAGCTGATGTGCTAAAGTGAGCTCCTTATGTCTTGGTGTGTTAACAGGATACATTTCCTTTTGATCCCCCATTTGTGCTGTGTGATCAGCCCAGTAGTGTCAGGGGGGTATGTGCTGGGGGGAGGAGCCATCTGCATGGAACTGCTCACGAAACAGGTGAGGTCACCTTCTAAGCAAAAGCAGCTGTCACTGGTGGAAAACTGTCTCTGTTGTCAGATGAAAACTAATTGTTTAAGGGATGGTGGAGTCAGGCTGGGTGATCTTTGTTCTACAATGAAGCATACAACTGCACACTAAAAGAAAACAGGTATGTGATTTCAAAAATTTTTTTTTTTTTTTTTTTCAGTTGACACAACACAAAGTCTACACATTCTACAGGACAAACCTCATGATTTGAGCATGTGTGGGGTGTGTGCATGCTCTTGTGTATGGGTTTGCTTGTGTGTGTGTGTGTGTGTGTGTGTGTGTTTAAAACATCTCGTACCAAGTAATCTTAGTGTTATTATGAAACTATATACTGAGTATTTTAGGACTGTCCATGAAAACACAGTATCTTAAAAAATAAGTGTTTTGAATTGAATTTTCATGATACATACAAGATTTTTCTTTGTGTGCTTACATAAAGTGGTTTGCCTAAACATTGATCAAGTTTTGATGTGAAAATAATGGGGTGGTATTGATGATGATGATGGTGGTCGTGATAATGGTTGATGGATAAGATGGTGAACATGACTGCATTAAGGGCAAAGTTTTGTGAATTGGGTAAAACCAAGACACAGAGAAAGCCAAATGAATGCTGTGTTCATATACCACTTGGTTATGGGGAAGAGGTTTGGATGAATCAACAGTTGAACACAATGACAGGTGCATGCATAAATTGCACTGAGAACGCCGGTAGAAAATCTTGGCACTTGCTCTTTTCTGTAATGAGTAGGTGGCCCTTGATTTGAAAATGACCAAATGTTTTAAACTTCATTTGTGATCATAAAATTTGCCCACTACCTTTGTCGAATTGTTTTATGAAGTCTGAATCATATGCATAGAGCAAATGATAGGTGATATTTTGGTCTCTCATCATGTTTGGAATCACTTCAAATCATATAATTCAGGTAAATTTCTACCCTAAATGGCATGAAATATTGATTAAGTCTTTCGTCACTCTTATTCATTTACTGTTGCTAATTCCTTTGAGCATAAAGTTTTATTTTGCCATGATGTCCTAAATCAGTAAAGATTTTTAGCCCAAATGTTAGCTTTGATGTCCATAACTTTCTCAAGTTGAAACTTTTTGGTGAAGTCAATTTTTTAATGAAAATTCAATTGCAGAAAACAGTACAGCTTATAAACGGAAGAGAAAAAAACGACATGTAGAAACAAATTGAGCTCACATCAGGCATGCAGGGTATTCAAAGCCTTTTTTTCTTTTTCTTTCCAAACTGAGAAAAGGCAGTTACTGTGTGAATGCTGTTGGCTGGTTGGAGATCTCTCTCCACAGTGTAGGGGCATAGGAACTATCATCAGTTGGATTTCCAACAGAGGATAGGTGGGAGAGTTAAGTAATGAACATGATAACAAAGCAGCCAAAGAATAGGAGAAAAGTATGTGAAGTCTGTTTTTTGAAGACAGTGCCTAAACGTTGTTAAAACAGGAAAAATAAAAAACAAAAAATCAGGCTGATGATTTTGAAGGGTTTTTTTTTTCCTTTTAATTCAAATAACCCCACACATTGCAAAACTGGAGGAGTTCATGATTGAAGTCTTTTCACTGATAACATGCAGACTGTGAAACTTAAACCAGGTCATGATTTAAAGTCTGAGTTCAAGACCTACAGACTGCAGAACAGAACAGATTCCTGATTTGAAATCTTTCAGTTGAGTACGATTGTACACACCTCATAAAACATGACAGAGGCATGCATTTTTTTTTTTTTTGTCTCCAGAGAACACTAACTATTCAAGACATGGCTAGCAAAAGATAGAAGCAATTTTAAGTCTTTATTTTACAGTACAATATACTTTTTTACAATTTGCAGACAAGAGAGGATGTGATTGGATTTTTTTTTTTTTTTAGAGAGTACAGTAACTGCAAACACTATGGACACAGTGGGTTTTGACAAAGGCCAGCTGTCGCTATGTTTTGAAATTTGTCCTAGAAGTATCGTTGAAAATTCCTTGAATGTTAGGTACCCTGGAGTATGTGTTTGTGTCAGTGGTGTTTTATAGACCACAGTACTCGTACATTGTTTACATAGTAGTCATAGCTCTGGTGTGTGTGATCTGTTCAAGAAAACTTGAATATTTTCAGACCTACTCAGGGGAATCCATCTAATAAATGACGAAACGAGACAACAAACCTACTTTTGGAGCATTGATGGTGACAGGATATATTTGCCTTTCCCTCTCCCATACCTTCCTTTCTTCTTCCCATGTATTGAGCCTGCTCTGTAGTTACACCCTTCCCCCATCTCTTATCCACCTCACAAATGAGCCTGCAGCTGGAATTAGGAGAATGGGGGAGGGAGGATAGGAGGAGGCATCGAAGGGGAGTGCAGTGACACACAAGGTCTGTGGCATGGTGACAGGGTTGGACGAGCGCCTACAGCATCGAGTCCGTTGTCCTGCAGATCGCAGCCACCCTTGTCAAAGGCAAAGCACGAATCCAGTTTGGGGCCCACTAAAGTGAGTTAGACAACACAGAGAGAGAGAATATGAATATTTATCAGGTTTAGAGAGAGAGAGAGAGAGAAGTGTAAGTGATGAGGTGTGATGAGGGAGTATATATTCAGGCAGTGTGTTTTTATGTCTGGGTGAATAAGTTATTGGCCTTGGGACAGAAGTCGTCTGTGGACTATGGATGTCTGTGGAGCGTGTGTGACAGTGGACTCTGGAGTGTGTGCGTTTGTAGGTGACTGTGTCTGTGGATGTCTGTGTGTTTATACGTGTGTGTCTGTAGAGTGTGTGTTAGTCGTCCGAGTTAAAGTCTGGTGAATGTGTATGTGCGTTTAGTGTGTCTGCCTGTGGAATGTATATTCATGGAGTGTGTGTGTGTGTGGAGTGTGTGTGTGTGTGTGTATGTGTGTGTTTGTGGAGTGTGTATATTTGTGGAGTCTCTGTGTCTGTGGAGTTTGTGTTGTGTGTATGTCTGTGGAGTTCATGAATCTGTAGAATAAAGTGTTTGTGTATGTGAAGTGTGTGTGTCTGTGGAGTGTATATGTATATGGAGTGTGTCTGTGGAGTACGGTATCTGTAGACTGTATGTCTGTGGAGTAGGTATCTGTAGGGTGGGTGCTAGTTGTGGATGAGTGTCTGTGGATGGAATGTCTTTGGAGTGTGTGTGTGGAGTGTGTCTGTGGCGTGTATAGTGATGTAGAGTGTGTCTGTGGAGTAGGTATCTGTAGAGTGTATGTCTGTGGAGTGCTATGGAATGTCTGTGGAGTGCGTCTCTGGCGTTTATATGTATGTATGTAGAATGTGTCTTGTGGATGGATGTCTGTGGAGTGTGTGT
>JADBJO010014915.1:0-30000 GCA_016801955.1 Conus betulinus
GGACGGAAGTGTGGACGCGGGTGTTTCGAGATTTGTAAGTGGTAAGGAAAGTATAATTGTGAATCTTTCTCCCCCCCCCCCCCCCCCACACACACACAACACACACTTCTCTCTCTCTCTCTCTCTCTCTCTCTGTCTCTCTCTCACTGATGTCACTCTCTCGCCCTCTCTCTCTCGCCTCTCTCTCTCTCTCTCGCACACACACACACACTTACACCACACACACATACGCACGCGCGCGCGCGCGCACACACACACACCACACACACATACACATACACCACACGCGCGCGCGCGCGTACACACACACACCACAGCTCGCTTGTGCGCGTACCCACGCATGTACGCACGTTCGCATACACGCACGCACGCACACGCCGCGCGCGCGCGCGCTCGCGCGCGCACACAACACACAACACACACACACAGCGCGCGCGCGAGCGCGCGCGTGTACGCACAAAGAAAGAGAGAGAGAGAGAGAGAGAGAGAGAGAGAAACCGGCCCACTAACTTCCATTTACTTACCTGCCTACAGGCAGGGAGTGATGAAACGCACAGAAATATACGAGAGAGAGAGAGAGAGAGAGAGAGAGAGAGAGAGAGAGAGAGAGAGAGAGAGAGAGAGAAAGAGAGAGAGAGAGAGATTTAGCAAGATAGCTAGCTAGCCAACTTAATGAATAGAAACGGATAACCAGTTTGTTTTACACAAAATCACACGTCCACTCTCTTCAATTTTCGACCATGTGGCCTTTTTCAAATGAAAACAAAACAAAACAATACAACTGCAACATATTTGGCAACTGGATAGCGCAAAGAATTGACGTCATAAAGGCCTGGCATCACAATATGTATTGTCATCAACAAGAAATAGAAAAAAAAATTCATCCTTAGGAACTAGATCAGAGACATAATAACTGGATGGCCACTACAATGTATCTCAACCGTGGCACTTTCCTGTTATCCAGTCGCACTCAGTAATGTAAGTTGTGTGAATGTGTGTGTGTGTGTGTGTGTGTGTGTGTGTGTGTGTGTGTTGTGTTTGTGTTGTGTTGTGTTGTGTTGTGTTGTGTTGTGTGTGTGTGTGTGTGTGTGTGATTATACTGTAACTAATGTCTTTCAGAAACAACGATACACTCCATAAAACACAATGAAAATGAAACCATAGGATAATGTGAATATGGTCCTTTTTATGACCAATGTATGGTATGACTATTATCTGAAAAAATATGAATTTTCTGCAAACCATCAATTTTGTTCATACGTAAATTTTGTTTTAGTTTATAACCATCACCTCATCTGAAAAGATGTAGGCTGACAATCTTCATGCTTTAGAATATCAACCAATATATCGAACATAACACATTAAGACACGAATATACATCGTAACTGTAACGATTTGTGTATACAGTTAGACAGATTTCTTGTTTTCGTTCGCTGTTTGATGTCAGAAGTGAACTTCTTCCAAAGAGATTTGGATACTTTTATACTTTAGATGTATTTACTATGCTCGTAAACCATTTTAAAAGGACAATGTAAAACAAAATGTATTTTGTCTTTTTGCAGTTTTTACATGGACATATTTTATCAACAGTCATACGTTTGTATTGAGAGTGATGTAAGCAGATTCCCAAATGTTAAATCTTATGAGAGAGAATACAATTAAATAAAATCACGTCAATTTTTTCATTTGATAAGGATTTTGCCCAATTTTGAAGGGGAGTAACTAAAGTTATATAAATGAAGCAAATCCCAACAGACGCACATATTCCAAGATTGTTTTAAAAGTACTGTTTACGATGGATCAATGATCACATAGGCATGATTTCTAGGAGAGTAATCCGTATACAGAACGTTCTCTTTCAGAAGTCCTGGCTACTAGTTGTTTTATTTTTATGAGCAGACATTTTAATTACGGATCGTTGTGTTTTATTGTCAAATACTAAAAACAGCGAAAAATCTAGGATAGTCTCGTCATTTTTTATGACAAAAGTAATTCCAGCGCGAAAACATATTTTGACAGCTTGATATCTACATTGTACAAATCTGTATGGAAGGTCAAGCACACCAGAGCCAGCATAAAGTAAAAATGCATTATATTTCCTATATTCGCTTTACACGATGACCGAATTAAAATTACTTCACCGATTCTGTATCTTGAGCTAAGCTTACCTATTTTTAACATATCAAATCTAAAACTTGTTAAAGTTTAAACTCTCCTCGAAATTCTGCTCCTGTCCAACAAAATACAAAACTGAATACCGAAAGCCGTTTGACTTATATCTCACTTGCACTAATATAGTCATCCCATTGTCCTGAAATCAAATTAATAGATTATGTGATAGCAGTACGTAGGTTGTATCTTTAATAATCTACAGCAATTTCCGACATGCAACTCAGATGAGAGAGAGAGAGAGAGAGAGAGAGAGAGAGAGAGGAGACAGGGGGGAGGGAGGGAGATGTGAGGAACTAAGGAGAGAAGAAGAAGAAGAAAAAGAAGAAGACAATGATGATGAGCAGCAGTAGCAACAATAACAACCACAACAACGGCAATAGCAATCAACACAATAATAACAACAACAAAAACAACAGCGACGATAGCAAAGAAGAGGAGAGGAAGTAAAGGAAAAAGAAGGCGAAGAACAGGCTAGCAGACCAGCAGGGACAGACAGGCAGAAGAGGTTCACGGTTCCCTACAGTCGAACAGAGAGCAGAAGGATTCTCTTATTCCAGGGCAACAGGATCCTAGGAAGCGTGTCAGCCAGGTAGACACAGTCTCGTATCCTAAGGCAAGAGGATCATAGGAAGGGTTCCACCCAGGCAGAGGGAGTCTCTTACCCAGGGCAACAGGATCATAAGGAAGGTTTCACCCGGGCAGAGAGCGTCTCTTATCCCAGGGCAACAGGATCATAAGGAAGGTTTCACCCAGGCAGAGGGAGTCTCTTACACCAGGGAAACAGGATCATAAGAAAAGTGTCACCCAGGCAGAGGGAGTCTCTTACCTCAGGAGAACAGGATCATAAGAAGGGTGACACCCGGCAGGGGGAGTCTCTTACCTCAGGAGAACAGGATCATAGGAAGGGTGTCACCACGGCAGAGGGAGTCTCTTACCTCAGGAGAAGAGGATCATATGAAGGGTGTCACCCAGACAGGGGGGTCTCTTACCTCAGGAGAACAGGATCATAGGAAGGGTGTCACCACGGCAGGGGGAGTCTCTTACTTCAGAAGAGCAGGATCATAAGAAGGGTGACACCCAGGCAGAGGGAGTCTCTTACTTCAGAAGAGCAGGATCATAGGAAGGGTGTCACCCAGGCAGGGGGGAGTCTCTTACTTCAGAAGAGCAGGATCATAAGAAGGGTGACACCCAGGCAGAGGGAGTCTCTTACTTCAGAAGAGCAGGATCATAGGAAGGGTGTCACCCAGGCAGAGGGAGTCTCTTACTTCAGAAGAACAGGATCATAGGAAGGGTAAAACCCAGGCAGAGGGAGTCTCTTACTTCAGAAGAACAGGATCATAGGAAGGGTGACATCCAGGCAGAGTGAGTCTCTTACTTCAGGAGAACAGGATCATATGAAGGGTGTCACCCAGGCAGAGGGAGTCTCTTATCCCAGGGCAATAGGATCATAATAAAAGGTTTCACCCAGGCAGAGGGAATTTCTTATCCCAGGGCAACAGGATTATAAGAAGGGTGTCACCCAGGCAGAGGGAGTCTCTTACTTCAGGAGAACAGGATCATAGGAGGGTGTCAGCCAGGCAGAGGAGTCTCTTGTTGGAGGGCAACAGGATCATAAGAAGGGTGTCACCCACGCAGAGGGAGTCTCTTATCCAGGGCAACAGGATCATAGGAAGGGTTTCATCCAGGCAGAGGGAGTCTCTTATCCTATGTCACCTAGGAGCTAGGCTTCCTTTGGCTTCTACACTCAGCCTAACCCCCCCCTCACCCCCCCCCCCCCCCCCCCCCCCATTCACTTCTCCCACTCCTCCTTTTTCCTACCGGCTTCTACACTCACCCCGCTTCTTCCACTTCTCCTCCTCCCGGTTCCTCCTGCGCAACCTTTTATGGCTGCGCATCTTGTGTAATTTGTGAGTAGGTTTTTTGCGAAGGACGAAAGTTTGGGGAGTACATGCGGTTGAGACTCAGAAGAGAAAAGTATATATTGATGTTTATGGCCAAGCCTATCGCAGAGGGAAGTATGAAGGCTGTTACCACGTCAAAATCGATACCTTATATGCATGTGTTGAAAAACAGTTGATCTTAAACCGTTAGAAATGGTAAAAACTTCAACGGTTTTTCACGTGATCTAACATCAAATATAAAAAAGGTCGATTTCATTTTCAAAAAAACACAAAAATCACATCTGGTGGAACACTCTTAATGAGCATGTTTCATACCGAGTGTTTAATCACATGATATGCACCATAGAGACTCTTCACCTGCGAGAGATACAAATGTGTGTAAAAGGAGCGGCCTATATAGAAACAGGCAATAACCTGCTTCTTTTTCCTTTTTTACTTCTTCTCTCTAGGGCCATCAGTGGAAGATCATAGATATTCTCTCAGGATTGGATTGATTTGAATGTTTCTTTCAGTGCTCTTGTCAGAGGTTTTTAACATAACCATAGACTGCAGTCCCAAATTATAGGTAATGTGGACAGTTTTGATGTCTATGATACTCTTGACAAGATGATAAATGTCATTGCTTCAAATTTCAGCGTAATTGGGAACCCCTACAAAAGCAATGCTGAAATAATTACAATTCAGAGAAGTGTAAAAAACAAAACAAAAACAAAAACAACAACAACACAACACAAAAAAAAAGAAAAAAAAAACCTTAGGAGTTAAGGGTTGTTGAGGAAACGGCCGGCAATGGCTGCCATTGCAGAGTGAGTGACAGAGAGGATGAGAAAGTCCTTACATATGTACTTCCAGTGCCAGAAACAAGGGCACGGATGGATCTGCCAGAGAGAATAATGTTTTTGAACATTCTTGAATAGGAGCAGTTAATCCATAAGCTACAGATGCCAATTTTTTTTTTCAGACGTAGGGCTGTCAGTAAATATTCTGCGAAAGAACGTAACGTTTTTATCAAAAGTCATTTATTCAAGAGAGTCCTCATGGAAAGCAGTGATATCAAAGCAGATCTCAAGTATGGATGAAAAGGTTCCGATGTGGATTTCATAAGTAGGCAGACTGCAGGCGGAAATTGAAACAAGAGCAGAAACAGAATTACTGCACCCGACAGACGACGGAACAAATAAATTATAATACAAACACAACGCGTTTCGACCTACTGGATTTTTCAGGCACAACAAGTAGCATTGAAAATAATGAAACAAATGACGAATAGTCATTCATAGAAGAAAGAAAGGACGAACAGGCAGTCACTAAGATAAGAGACTATGTGTGTTCGTCCTTTGTTTCCATTGATTTGAATGCTAATTGTCTTGCCTGAAGACTAGTCGAAGCGCGTTGTGTTTGTTTTGTATTTGTTGGGATATTTCTTTGGCGGCACAGTAAGTCTGCTTTTTCTCTAGTTCCACCGTTGTTTGCCTGAAAATTTGGAAATATCACAAAGAACTCTCAAGATCAATGTTAGCATTTCGCTTAGGGGGAAGATTATTCCTAAAGACAGAATTGAACTGTGTTGGTCTTAAAATTCATTTTGCAATTTGGCGTGGAAAAGACGGCCATAGGCTGAATTCATAGGCACAGGTAAAAACAATGGTTTGATGAGTTTTAGAACACGATTGAAGATAGATGATTCTGCCACCTCTATGTACAGACTCTACAGGCAGGTGGTACGGTGCGCCTGCAGACTGAGTTGTAGCCCTTGATGGCACATGAGTTTTCGGATTAGAAGGTTTTGCAGGACCATGAAGACACATCCGTAGTCCTATTGAAGGCGGGTTGAAAAAAAAAGCCCGTAAAGATGGGAAAGAGTTTTCTTACCGGATGTCCAGTCTGTGCGGATGTACATTGCGTTCTGACATGACATTCTCAAGTTCTCCATGTGACGTTTGAACATTATTGCCAGAAATTTGATTTCTATCACAGCTGAAATGATGGATTTTCCCATACGAATTTTAGGGTCAGCAAACTAAAGCTGAAAATCGTTAAAATGAAAGAATCCCGGCTGCGTAGTGTGCAAGATCATCAGCAAAGAAAATCTGTATCCTGGTTTACCGCTTGAACTGTACACCAATTCTCTCTCTCTCTCTCTCTCTCTCACACACACACACACACACACACACACACACACACACACACACACACACTCGCGTGCGCACATGCATACACGCACACACACACACACGCGCGCGCGCGCGCGCGCGCGCGCACACACACACAGAGACAGACATATGTTAAGATCGAACCTTTCTCATTATGGACGATCTGAAGGGAGCATCCAACAGAAATTTGTCGAAAACTGACAATTACAGCCGTTTTTCTTGATGACAGTATTTTTTTTTTCATCTCTGTCCAACCACAGTGGAGTGCCAGTTTTGCTTAAAACAATTAATCAGTCGCTGCTTTAATTCATACAAAAACATTTTCTCACTACCTACCCCTTGTGCAATCCAAATAATGCCAAATCCATTTTCTGTTAAAACCTTTTTAACATCCGACACCCAATTTTTGTACCCTCCCATTTCCATTTGTCTGAAAAGCATTTCAAATGCCTGTCTGCATATACGATTTAGTGGAAGTCGAGTTAGTTTTAGCCAGTATCTCACACATTTAACATAATCTCTAATTTTTAGCCAGTATCTCACACTTCAACATAATTTCTAATAAATAAAGGATATCAGCCTGACTCTCCATAACACATTTCATTTGATGAATGTAAAGGTATGTTTAGAAATCTTTTTTATGGCAAATGTGTAATAGTCTCCATTTCTTTACTTTCATTAAGTCCCCAAACTTCAGTACCGTATGATAACATGGGTTCTATTTGTGAATCAAGCATTTTCCAGAATAAATCAGGATCAATCGAGTTTTTATCTTCTCATAGTGCAAAGAATTTCAATAACCCCTTTTCTACCCCTTCTAGCGACTTCTGTCCAGCCAGACATCCAACTCAATCTTGTAAAAACAATGCCTAGAGATTCATATTTTATTTGTTACCTTTATTCATAATTTTCATACCACCATATTTCATTTGCAGAGAGATACACTCCCGTACGGAAAAGTATAATATTAGTCTTGTCTAGATTTACAACCAGTCGCATTCTGTCAGCTTCAGATTTAAGTATATTGATTTGATTCTGCAACCCTATAACAACAGTGTCTGACAGCAATATTACATCATCGGCAAATAACATCAGAAACATTTCAATTCCTCCAGCGATTAGTTGAATGCCATGTTTTCCACTTTTTGATAACTCCACAAAAAGTTCAATAATGAAAAATGAAAATAGTAGGGGCTTAGCACACAACCTTGCTTGGTACCTCTTGGACAATTGAAATATTGTGATGATAAACATTTATCACGTACACAGGCTAGAACGTATTATAGATTCCTCTCAGAGCATTATCAGCGCATTATACAATTTTCCATCCACACCAGATTTCCTCAGGCACTCCCATGATAGGTTTCTGTTAACCGAGTCAAAGATCTTCCGGAAGTCAACAAAAGCCTTGAATAATTTCGAATTTCTGGAGAGATATTTGGAACTAAACAATACAAATCTAGTTGCAAAGCGAGACGACTGCGGGCAGAAATCTGACCAAATTTTAAATAAATGTTAGCGAACCGCCAAGAGAAACGTAGACAAACGAGTCACAAGACAAAACACGACGCGTTTCGACCTCCTAGGCAGGCCTGCCTATCTTGCGCTGAAGTGTGAAGAGGCCTAAGCTAAGTAACACATTCGTTCATTTTCGTTGTCCTCTTTGTTTGTGTCTTGCCTAAAGAAGACCTAAGAGGTCGAAACGCGTCGTGTTTTGTCTTGTGACTCGTTTGTCCACGTTTCACTTGCGCGTTTCATAACATTTATTTAAGATTTGTTTAAAGAATACAAGGTGAAAATATAGACAACGGTGCTACATCCACTTCTAAAACCCACCTGCTCTTCCACCCATTTAGTAAGTCTTGAATTCAAAATACTGGTATAGATCTTACCTAATACACTGGTCAGACTTACGCCTTGATAATTATCCGGGTTACTGATGTCAACTTTTTATGCAATGGTATTATGATGGATTTCGACAACTGAGTTGGAAATGTCACAGACTCGAAAAGTTTGTTACAAAGACGCACCAGAAACTCAAAAACCAAAGTATTTGCATTTTTTTAGCATTTCATTTACAATTTCCGTCTGGGCTAGCATTTTTATCGCTTTTTAAACCTTTTAATGCTTTCTTCTATTTCGCTTTTTGTGATTGGGTCATTAAACAGGGATTCTTGTATATTTTCATTACCCCGGTCAGTATGACTATCCTCCTCGTAAATATTATCATGAAAATTAAAAACACCGTAAAAATGATCATGCCATTGTTTTATTGAAATTTCATTTTATACTAGTGACTTTCTGTTAATCGTTCTAAGAGTTGACTAAAATGTTTTCGGGTCTTTAACTGAATCTTTTTTTTTTCTAGTCTGGAATGATCAAAATATTCCCTTTCTCTCTCTTTAGCTTGCTATATTCTTTCTGTGCGTTTACACAAATTTACCTTCGATTACTGACGCCAGTTTTAGAACGCTGGTAATTTCTCCGAAGGCTCTTAAGTCGTCTTTTGATTACTTCACATTCCCTATCAAACCAGTCATTTTTTTTTTCTTCTTCCCCACTGTATGCATCATACATGCAGCAGCACCATACTTCGCACCGGTAAACACATCTAGACATTCATCAACATCACCATCCAGTCCATCATTCGCCTGTTTCATGCATTCGTTAAATATGTCAGATTCGAATTCATTCCTGTCAGTCTGAGCATTCTCATGATTCCATACAATCTTCTCTTCTCCACCTTCATTCATTTTCCTATCTTTCTCTTCCGTCATGCCTTTCTTCCATCTCAATTCAACTGGTAGGTACCAAGAGTGTAGATTATCACTAACACACAAATCAAAATCAAGTTGCAATTCTTCAGACAATGAAATAATCAATTACACTACTACTGTGCGGTGATTCATATGTAAAATCGCCGCGTAGATCACTCTCACAAAATCCATTCAATATGACTAAATCAAATGTGAGACAAAAATCTAAAAGCGTTTGACCAAAATCATTCACATTTCCAACTTTTGAATGTCTTATGTACATCTCTTCATTTTCTTCGTCATCCAGTGGATTTAAATGACTTGTCAGGTTTTCAATGGTGTGCTGCTTACGTCCTGTTCTGGCGTCCAAATCACCACATAAAATTATCTTAACATTTCCATCCTCGACTAGATGCTGCAATTTTTTTGTGTGAAATAAGAACACCATTTTTTCACATCAGTGTAGTTATAAAAAGGACTACCTTCTGGGGGAATATAACTTGCAATCAATAATACATCTTTATCAATATCAAATATACTTTTCTCAATTTTCAAACACAACCAAGTTGTTACATGATAGTTCAATTCGTTTAAACCAAGGATTTTCCTTCAATGTCCCTCACTTTTTCCACACCAAGTTGTCCACTGCCAAATAGTTTCAATTCGTTGAGAAATAATTTTTTAACAAGTAACAAAATCCCACCCGAGTTTTTCTGCCAAATAATGACAGCTGCTGGGGAACTAAATTTTACATAATCATGAAAAATGTAACGGAAGTCGAAAGCCTGATTAGCAAAGTTTCAGTTAGACAGATACACAAAATCAAATGAACACACATAATTTACAAAAGATGCATCATTTAATTTACTACACAGGATTTCAACATTATAATTAAGGAACGATAACTGAGCCTGGCCTGTTTATTGGAGGTTGACCCAGAATGCAAAGAACGCCTGTCACTGTCACTGGTCGCGCGCCGTTGTAGGCCGCCCACGTGTTGTAGGCTGCCCACTCTCTTCCCTTGCACAGTCTCTCTCTCTTCCCCTGCAAAGGTGTTTTTACCCCACCTCTACCACCATTTCCCCCACGAACGTCACGGCCCCGCTTTGAAGCGGTTGGCTTGACAGGGGCATGTCCCGGAGATTCCCCACGGTGATCTACTGGTGTTTTGACCCGGTGACCTTGACCTGACTGCCGATCAGCTGTTGTGTTGCTGCTGGTCTTCGCTATCGGCACGGTGCTGTCTGCTGTTCCGCCTGATGATGGAGGTGACGAAGTGTCCACATCGTGATCAGCCCTCACTGCTGCGGCCTACGACCTCGGTGCTCGTCTCTGTCCGATCTTCATCACGCCTCTGTCAAAATAAGCTGACATCCCGTCACATGTGGCCTGTGCCACCATTGCAGCTTGCCGTCTGGTCAAGTCGTTGGTCACCCGTACACCTTGCCCTTCAAGCTGACTTTTGAAATCTTTATTCTTCAGGATCTCCAACTTATCCCTCCAACTACGTACTTTGACGATCATGGGTTTGGGAGTCACCCTGTCCGATTGTATGTGCTCTGATGATGTCATCTTCTTCACTCCACTGCTTTGGGCCCTCTACACTGTTCAGTGCTGACACCACAGCCGACGCACTCTGGTCATAGTTTCCTCTGTCATAGCACATAGAGATACTGTAGAACCGTAGATTAACCCTACGGCAAAACTCCTCTAAACGAACAATTTCAGAGTTCATTTTCTCATGTTCGTTGCATAGTCTGTCCACATACTGGGCGAGTTTGTGTGTGACCTCTTTCTACTCCGCTGATTCTGTGTTGATGGCTGTAATGTTATCAGTGATTTCCGACATGGCCTCTGACAGATAGGTGTTTTCCTATTCAAGTCTACTGCAATGTTGATTAATTTCATCACATTTTTCACTCACACGTTTCAGTTCGGACTTGGTGATGAACAGATCACTTCGAATCAAGTTATTTTCTTCGCTATTTTGTTTACTCTGTCTGTCGATGGCCTGAAGAATTTTGCTGTGCGAAGTCAGGGGTGGTGTGTTGTTGTGTCGCTGACTCCACGCGTGCAGCAGGTGTTTGCTGGACATCAACCTCTGTGACACTGCCATCCCTCTGCAGAGGTCCGGGGTTCGTCTCCACGTCATGAGACGGGAGAAGGCGTCGCACCGACCACGAGGCATGAATTAAGCAGGGTGTGACGAGGGCCTAGCTGTGTACGGACAACACGTGTGCTACACACGCGCTGTCATAACACAGTTTTTGCACTCCATACTGTTGCACCTGGGGTGTGACCAGTCGAAAGGCCGGTGGTGGTGAGGTGTCATCACAACAACTGAGGTAGCGATGATTCTCAGCGAATTTCCGAGGAGACACACACCGAGAACACGCAAAAAAAAAAAAAAAAAAAAAGTGAACACACCGGTCGTCGACACAACCTCGCTTCCGCTCACCTGGCTGGCCTTGTGAACTTTGTGTGACCTTGCCACTGATACACAAAAATGACCAATTCTGCTTCTCCACAGATTAATGTCAATCATTGTGTCTGCTACTGTCCTTCACTGACTATTCACACACCTTACTGTCACTTCACTACTCACTAGCATGCTACATAAACGCCGCACTTCGAAGCCAAGGTAGGGCAAACGACTGACACTGCTGACTAGTCGCCATCTTTTTCCGCGCCCAGAGAGAGAGAGAGAGAGAGAGAGAGAGAACGAAGTTTATTTGCTATTAAGCTGTACAGTACAGCCCATTCAGCAAATCGGCGCGATTGGCAAAACGCGACACGACACGATCTCTTTGTCATGGAAACCACAGCAATGGTTTTTTTTTCTTTCATATTACATGGAAAGTTGTGAATGACAAAATGTCCCTGCTATGTGTACACAATCCGTTCAGCAAAGGACCCTCACCCCAAGTAGAATTGCACCAGGCCGAGGAGAGCGTGCAACCGCCGTAGAGCACGTGCTTGAATCTCAGCGTGCTGTTTGTTGCTGGCACGTCTTCCTTTCAGCATGTAGGCTAGTTTGACACGTCTCTCAGATGACATGTTCCAGTGTTCTTGTTTAATATACCAGAACACACAGTCGTCCTCCGTATTCAGCGCGCAGGAATATTCTGAAACAATGTAATCTGACTCGCTCAACAATACATCGACACCATCTGACCTATGATGCACAACCTTTCTAAACGCTATGTTCCTGTGCTTATCTTGCAGACGTCTCTGCACCTGCCGATCTGTCGAAGTGGCAACATAGTCCTTCACAATTCTCGTGTCACAAAGCCTGCCACTGTTCTTTCAGTGTCTTCAAGGCTGTGTAGCTGACAGGGTGCTGGAATTCCTGATGTATGTCACCACAGTCAGAGTGATTTGAATGCGAAAGTCCAAGACTGTCTTGTACATTTAAAGTGTCAGACCGCTGTCGATGTGTATAGACATGACGTGTTCTTCAACAGCATCTTGTGTAGCGCAGTGTGTTCTGTGGCCAGTTCAATCACTTTACAAGTCTTATCTGCACCAACCTATTCCAGTCGTCTATTTTGCTACTTGGCCCTTTCTTGGTCACGTCGCACCTAGCTGGGCGGTTTCTTTCTGTACTGAACTCCCGTTGCGCAGTTCAACACAGGATCCGCCATTGTTGTTGTGACAGGGACGGCTGGCTTCACTCGTTGAACGACGACGGTGTTGTTGCCTTCACCTGCAATTTTCCAGTTTGACACTGTGTTGATATTCAGCAGGGCGTTCAGGGCTGTCTCCGCAGTTGCTGGAATTTTCAAACAATTACCGAAAATATTTACGCAGCGTTAATAAATGACGCCCTGTCACTTCGTGTCAAACCACATCGAGGAGAGAGATGCAGATGAGGATGCAGATGTTTATTCGTAAAGGCCATAGCCCCTTAGAAGGTGGTAAATAAATGACAAATCGCGCAATTCATCAATGCAAACTCAATTTGACAAACTTAACATTTATTATCTTAACACATCATTTCGCATTCTGAAAGCTTTATACAAACACAAAGCGAACTGTTTGGTAGTGTTTTTCTTCGATGATGCCATTAACATAATGAGTTTGAAGAAACAAGGTTTTCTTAGATACTCAAGTGGGATTAATTGCTGTCTGATAACTTGTGGTACAGGACAAGACAGAACAAAATGAACGTCATTTTCCATCATCTTCATGACAGAGCGGACATGTAAAATTACGATCAATAAAAGGCCGATAATGGTTAGAATGTACACATTTATCCGATACATCAAATCTAAATTTAGTGACAATATGTTGATTTGCATTAATAAATACTTTGGAATAGAGTGTGCCGGATTTAACACGCTGTAAACATCAAATCGGCAACTGTCCTCGACATGAGAATTCCATCTCTGCCAGTTTATAGTCAATTAACCTTTGCCGGAACATACAAATAAAACTATTTATGTCATCTACACCTTGATTCTCCCACACAAAGCCAAACCCAAATTCGTACAGTTTTAACCTCACTTTAGAGGCCCAATTACTCTTACCCCTAGCATCTAGCTGTACTAATATTTTATATGCTTTATGTGGTAGTCTACTAGGTTCCATCCGGGTTATATTTAGCCAGTAACGAATGCACCTTACCACAGAAAAGTAAATGAATTGGATACCTACTAGTCTTCCCATAAACTAAATCATTTGGCATTTGCATCGAAACACCGAGAAACTTTTTCAATGCATATAAATGAATCTTTTCAATGTGTATAGAAGCAGTATCAAGACCCCATAACTCAGCTCCGTATTGTACTATGGGTTGAATGTGAGAATCGAACAACTTTAAAACAGTGTAAGAGACTCGCTGTTAAGCATTTCTTTAAAATACAAAGTAAGCAACATTTAGCTCAACTTACAAAGTCTTTGCAAGCAAAACCGAAACTTAAACGTGTTGAAAAATATATACCAAGTACTTATAGACATTCACGACTGGCATAGACATTTCATTGTAGACTGGCATAGGCATCCATTTTTCCTTTACAGCGAGATGTCCACCTTTCCTAAACGCTATGATATTACTTTTTGCCATGTTTACTTTCAATTGGAGTGACGCAGAGGCTCTTTCTAAACTATTTAATTGATTTTGGAGACCAGCTATAGTTTTCTTACATTAATATAACGTCGTCAGCTAAGAGGAGGATGAAAATCTCCAATGCGTCGTTTATTAACTGAGCTTCCGTGCTTACCATTATGTATTACTTCTAAAGTTAATTCATTAATGAACATAGAAAAAAGAATGGGACTACAGATATCCCCTTGTTTAACTCCCAATGTACAGTTTATGTAGTCTGTTTGAGATGATCCGCATTCACTCTGGCTTTCACAGAGTCATACATGCTCAAACACATTTTATATAATTTACCTCGGATTCCATGCTTCACCAAAATTGGCCACAAACACTCCTGTTGACAAGTCAAATGCTTTTTCAAAATCAATAAAAGCTACATATAATTTTCGAGTTAAGACAAAACTGTTTTTGAACAAAGGCCATCAAAGTAAACATATGATATACAGTCGAATAATTTCGTTTAAATCCAGCTTGAAATTCACCTGTAGTATTATTCTCTTCGACTCATTCTTGAAGTCTTCTATTAATGATAGCACTATATAATTTACTGCTGATGTTGCACAGCGAGATCCCTCTGTAGTTGTCTGGATTATTAACGTCACCTTTTTATATAATGGGAGAACAATAGATTCGGCCCAACTTTTGGAAAACATACCCTTATCAAATAGAGTACTCAGAATTTTTGTGAAAAAGTTCATCACCAGATCGGATTTGCATGCATTTTTTATCATTTCACCAATGATCCCATCTGGACCGGCAGCTTTTCAATTTTTCTCAGTTTACTTAAAGCAAAAATGATTTCTTCTTTCAATATAGGGCGATTTAAATGACTATGATTGTCGTCGTAGTTATCACTCTGCCTTGCCCTATATCGTTGTCAATGTCATCATTTCTTTCAAGCAATTTCTTAAAATGTTTAAATCAATTTTCCAGATTGATATTATTTTGGGGGTGAATTCTTCTTTTCTGAATTTTGTGCATTGTCTCCCAAAACTCCTTTTGGCACACAATGGAGGCGACTAATTTATCTAACATAATTCTAGTAAATGCTTTTCTCTTATTTCTTCAAAGGATGCCTATAATCGCGTCTGGCATTACAGTCCTCAAAGTGATCAGGTACAGATAAAGTTCGACGGTATTTAATTAATAATTTACGTGCCTTTCTTTTACTTAAAAGACATTCTTTATCGTACCAATCTTCGCCAACCTTTTTTTTCATTTACCTTAATCATCTTCCTAATACATTCCGCAGCGACTTTTAGACAGCTGTTAAAAACAAGTAAAGCTTCATCAACATTAACCTCAATGAGACTGATTGCCATGTGTATCTTTTGCTGAAATTCTGGCGAACCCATTGCATTATGAAACAAGTCCACATGAGCATCATTCCAAAATACTTTCAAACCAAATTGATAACATTATGTTCTTTCACACAGTGTGCGGGTTAAGCTGTGTAAATTAATACACAATACCAAAGGCATGTGGTCAGAATCAACACGTTCACCCACACATAACTTACAATTATTATTGAGAAGTGTTGCAAACATATCACACGACATTATAAAATAATCATTCACACGCTCCCACTCTCAGAGATGTATGTGTAGTAACCTTTGAGGTCGCCCTGACACATACCATTTAAAATGCACAAATCCAATGCAGTGCACATATTTAGTAACATCTAACCATAACTATTTAACACGTTATCTTCTGAATTTCTGCCCACGTGTAATGGACTACTCAGACATTGATTTTCAAAAGAAAATGCAGTTTCTTCTAAGTCTTGAGAAATGTTGGAAGTACGACCATTCATATCACCACTTAACATGATGTAAACGTCACCAATAGAAACCATGCAGTCACCCCCCCCCCCCCCCCCCAGAAAAAAAAAAAAAAAAAAAAAAAAAAAAAAACACGTTTCAGCGGTCGGTACATGCACCGGAACATAGAAGTGCAAAACATCCAGTGCCTGTGGGTACGAAACACCCATGTGCCTTTTCGGTGGGAGATAACTCTGCGCGCATATGAGTGACGTTCCAGCACGTGTTTCAAACAGTGTTTGAATTTGAGCTTTTTTATTTTTGCGGATTTCAGCTTCCGTTGAGTCACATTTCAAGTGTATGGATTTTGGTCTTTGCCTTGGTAATATCCCTTCCAAGGAAGAAGAGAAATTTTCATCTTCTTACAGAGCACGGGACACCTTCGAAGGCTTTCACATTTCCTGCCACTGTAATGTACAACAAAAGAGAGATTTTCAGGGGCTGTGGCTGGACATTCATCCCTGGTTTATTTATTCCCCAGTACTTGATGGTGCTTTGTGCAAGTACTGTGCACTGTTTGCTGCTGGAGACAACTTAGGACATTTGGTGACAACCCCTTACGAGAATTGGAACAAGTGTGCTGATGATCTGAAGAAGCATGCAGAAAGAAGTACCACTCAGGTGCCATGCTAAAGCAGAAAACTTCGTAGAACACATGAAAAAATCCCACTAAAGGCATTGATGTCAGTCTGAATCAAGAAGCTGAAGTTCAGGTAGCTGTCAACCGGAAGTACTTATGACAGCATTACTGGTGTTTCCATCTAGCAGAATGCCATCATCACGGTGACCTCTCAAAGCAAGACCCTGTCTGCCACACAACAGAACTGTTTGAAAGACACTGGAAAGTACCTTCCGGTTGACAGCTACCTGAACTTCAGCTTCTTGATTCAGACTGCATCAATGCCTTTAGTGGGATTTTTCATGTGTTCTACGAAGTTTTTCTGCTTTAGCATGGCACCTGAGTGGTACTTCTTTTCTGCATGCTTCTTCAGATCATCAGCACACTTGTTCCAATTCTCGTAAGGGGTTGTCACCAAATGTCCTAAGTTGTCTCCAGCAGCAAACAGTGCACAGTACTTGCACAAAGCACCATCAAGTACTGGGGAATAAATAAACCAGGGATGAATGTCCAGCCACAGCCCCTGAAATCTCTTTTTGTTGTACATTACAGTGGCAGAAATGTGAAAGCCTTCGAAGTGTGTCCCGTGCTCTGTAAGAAGATGAAATTTCTCTTCTTCCTTGGAAGGGATATTACCAAGGCAAAGACCAAAATCCATACACTTGAAATGTGACTCAACGGAAGCTGAAATCCGCAAAAATAAAAAGCTCAAATTCAAACACTGTTTGAAAACACGTGCTGGAACGTCACTCATATGCGCGCAGAGTTATCTCCCACCGAAAAGGCACATGGGTGTTTCGTACCACAGGCACTGGATGTTTTGCACTTCTATGTTCCGTGCATGTACCGACCGCTGAACGTGTTTTTTTTTTTTTTTTTTTTTTTTTTTTTTTGGGGGGGGGGGGGGGGGGGGGGGGGGGGTGACTGCATGGTTTCTATTGGTGACGTTTACATCATGTTAAGTGGTGATATGAATGGTCGTACTTCCAACATTTCTCAAGACTTAGAAGAAACTGCATTTTCTTTTGAAAATCAATGTCTGAGTAGTCCATTACACGTGGGCAGAAATTCAGAAGATAACGTGTTAAATAGTTATGGTTAGATGTTACTAAATATGTGCACTGCATTGGATTTGTGCATTTTAAATGGTATGTGTCAGGGCGACCTCAAAGGTTACTACATACATCTCTGAGAGTGGGAGCGTGTGAATGATTATTTTATAATGTCGTGTGATATGTTTGCAACACTTCTCAATAATTGTAAGTTATGTGTGGGTGAACGTGTTGATTCTGACCACATGCCTTTGGTATGTGTATTAATTTACACAGCTTAACCCCGCACTCTGTGAAAGAACATAATGTTATCAATTTGGTTTGAAAGTATTTTGGAATGATGCTCATGTGGACTTGTTTCATAATGCAATGGGTTCGCCAGAATTTCAGCAAAAGATACACATGGCAATCAGTCTCATTGAGGTTAATGTTGATGAAGCTTTACTTGTTTTTAACAGCTGTCTAAAAGTCGCTGCGGAATGTATTAGGAAGATGATTAAGGTAAATGAAAAAAAAAGGTTGGCGAAGATTGGTACGATAAAGAATGTCTTTTAAGTAAAAGAAAGGCACGTAAATTATTAATTAAATACCGTCGAACTTTATCTGTACCTGATCACTTTGAGGACTGTAATGCCAGACGCGATTATAGGCATCCTTTGAAGAAATAAGAGAAAACATTTACTAGAATTATGTTAGATAAATTAGTCGCCTCCATTGTGTGCCAAAAGGAGTTTTGGGAGACAATGCACAAAATTCAGAAAAGAAGAATCACCCCCAAAATAATATCAATCTGGAAAATTGATTTAAACATTTTAAGAAATTGCTTGAAAGAAATGATGACATTGACAACGATATAGGGCAAGGCAGAGTGATAACTACGACGACAATCATAGTCATTTAAATCGCCCTATATTGAAAGAAGAAATCATTTTTGCTTTAAGTAAACTGAGAAATTGAAAAGCTGCCGGTCCAGATGGGATCATTGGTGAAATGATAAAAAATGCATGCAAATCCGATCTGGTGATGAACTTTTTCACAAAATTTCTGAGTACTCTATTTGATAAGGGTATGTTTCCCAAAAGTTGGGCCGAATTTATTGTTCTCCCATTATATAAAAAGGTGACGTTAATAATCCAGACAACTACAGAGGGATCTCGCTGTGCAACATCAGCAGTAAATTATATAGTGCTATCATTAATAGAAGACTTCAAGAATGAGTCGAAGAGAATAATATACTACAGGTGAATTTCAAGCTGGATTTAAACGAAATTATTCGACTGTATATCATATGTTTACTTTGATGGCCTTTGTTCAAAAACAGTTTTGTTTAACTCGAAAATTATATGTAGCTTTTATTGATTTTGAAAAAGCATTTGACTTTGTCAACAGAGTGTTTTGTGGCCAATTTTGGTGAAGCATGGAATCCGAGGTAAATTATATAAATGTGTTTTGAGCATGTATGACTCTGTGAAAGCCAGAGTGAATTGCGGATCATCTCAAACAGACTACATAAACTGTACATTGGGAGTTAAACAAGGGGATATCTGTAGTCCCATTCTTTTTTCTATGTTCATTAATGAATTAACTTTAGAAGTAATACATAATGGTAAGCACGGAACTCAGTTAATAACGACGCATTGGAGATTTTCATCCTCCTCTTAGCTGACGACGTTATATTAATGTAAGAAACTATAGCTGGTCTCCAAAATCAATTAAATAGTTTAGAAAGAGCCTCTGCGTCACTCCAATTGAAAGTAAACATGGCAAAAAGTAATATCATAGCGTTTAGGAAAGGTGGACATCTCGCTGTAAAGGAAAATGGAATGCCTATGCCAGTCTACAATGAAATGTCTATGCCAGTCGTGAATGTCTATAAGTACTTGGTATATATTTTTCAACACGTTTAAGTTTCGGTTTTGCTTGCAAAGACTTTGTAAGTTGAGCTAAATGTTGCTTACTTTGTATTTTAAAGAAATGCTTAACAGCGAGTCTCTTACACTGTTTTTAAAGTTGTTCGATTCTCACATTCAACCCATAGTACAATACGGAGCTGAGTTATGGGGTCTTGATACTGCTTCTATACACATTGAAAAGATTCATTTATATGCATTGAAAAAGTTTCTCGGTGTTTCGATGCAAATGCCAAATGATTTAGTTTATGGGAAGACTAGTAGGTATCCAATTCATTTACTTTCTGTGGTAAGGTGCATTCGTTACTGGCTAAATATAACCCGGATGGAACCTAGTAGACTACCACATAAAGCATATAAAATATTAGTACAGCTAGATGCTAGGGGTAAGAGTAATTGGGCCTCTAAAGTGAGGTTAAAACTGTACGAATTTGGGTTTGGCTTTGTGTGGGAGAATCAAGGTGTAGATGACATAAATAGTTTTATTTGTATGTTCCGGCAAAGGTTAATTGACTATAACTGGCAGAGATGGAATTCTCATGTCGAGGACAGTTGCCGATTGATGTTTACAGCGTGTTAAATCCGGCACACTCTATTCCAAAGTATTTATTAATGCAAATCAACATATTGTCACTAAATTTAGATTTGATGTATCGGATAAATGTGTACATTCTAACCATTATCGCCCTTTTATTGATCGTAATTTTACATGTCCGCTCTGTCATGAAGATGATGGAAAATGACGTTCATTTTGTTCTGTCTTGTCCTGTACCACAAGTTATCAGACAGCAATTAATCCCACTTGAGTATCTAAGAAAACCTTGTTTCTTCAAACTCATTATGTTAATGGCATCATCGAAGAAAACACTACCAAACAGTTCGCTTTGTGTTTGTATAAAGCTTTCAGAATGCGAAATGATGTGTGTTAAGATAATAAATGTTAAGTTTGTCAAATTGAGTTTGCATTGATGAATTGCGCGATTTGTCATTTATTTACCACCTTCTAAGGGGCTATGGCCTTTACGAATAAACATCTGCATCCTCATCTGCATCTCTCTCCTCGATGTGGTTTGACACGAAGTGACAGGGCGTCATTTATTAACGCTGCGTAAATATTTTCGGTAATTGTTTGAAAATTCCAGCAACTGCGGAGACAGCCCTGAACGCCCTGCTGAATATCAACACAGTGTCAAACTGGAAAATTGCAGGTGAAGGCAACAACACCGTCGTCGTTCAACGAGTGAAGCCAGCCGTCCCTGTCACAACAACAATGGCGGATCCTGTGTTGAACTGCGCAACGGGAGTTCAGTACAGAAAGAAACCGCCCAGCTAGGTGCGACGTGACCAAGAAAGGGCCAAGTAGCAAAATAGACGACTGGAATAGGTTGGTGCAGATAAGACTTGTAAAGTGATTGAACTGGCCACAGAACACACTGCGCTACACAAGATGCTGTTGAAGAACACGTCATGTCTATACACATCGACAGCGGTCTGACACTTTAAATGTACAAGACAGTCTTGGACTTTCGCATTCAAATCACTCTGACTGTGGTGACATACATCAGGAATTCCAGCACCCTGTCAGCTACACAGGCCTTGAAGACACTGAAAGAACAGTGGCAGGCTTTGTGACACGAGAATTGTGAAGGACTATGTTGCCACTTCGACAGATCGGCAGGTGCAGAGACGTCTGCAAGATAAGCACAGGAACATAGCGTTTAGAAAGGTTGTGCATCATAGGTCAGATGGTGTCGATGTATTGTTGAGCGAGTCAGATTACATTGTTTCAGAATATTCCTGCGCGCTGAATACGGAGGACGACTGTGTGTTCTGGTATATTAAACAAGAACACTGGAACATGTCATCTGAGAGACGTGTCAAACTAGCCTACATGCTGAAAGGAAGACGTGCCAGCAACAAACAGCACGCTGAGATTCAAGCACGTGCTCTACGGCGGTTGCACGCTCTCCTCGGCCTGGTGCAATTCTACTTGGGGTGAGGGTCCTTTGCTGAACGGATTGTGTACACATAGCAGGGACATTTTGTCATTCACAACTTTCCATGTAATATGAAAGAAAAAAAAAAAACCATTGCTGTGGTTTCCATGACAAAGAGATCGTGTCGTGTCGCGTTTTGCCAATCGCGCCGATTTGCTGAATGGGCTGTACTGTACAGCTTAATAGCAATAAACTTCGTTCTCTCTCTCTCTCTCTCTCTCTCTCTCTCTGGGCGCGGAAAAAGAAGATGGCGACTAGTCAGCAGTGTCAGTCGTTTGCCCTACCTTGGCTTCGAAGTGCGGCGTTTATGTAGCATGCTAGTGAGTAGTGAAGTGACAGTAAGGTGTGTGAATAGTCAGTGAAGGACAGTAGCAGACACAATGATTGACATTAATCTGTGGAGAAGCAGAATTGGTCATTTTTGTGTATCAGTGGCAAGGTCACACAAAGTTCACAAGGCCAGCCAGGTGAGCGGAAGCGAGGTTGTGTCGACGACCGGTGTGTTCACTTTTTTTTTTTTTTTTTTTTTTTTTTTTGCGTTGTTCTCGGTGTGTGTCTCCTCGGAAATTCGCTGAGAATCATCGCTACCTCAGTTGTTGTGATGACACCTCACCACCACCGGCCTTTCGACTGGTCACACCCCAGGTGCAACAGTATGGAGTGCAAAAACTGTGTTATGACAGCGCGTGTGTAGCACACGTGTTGTCCGTACACAGCTAGGCCCTCGTCACACCCTGCTTAATTCATGCCTCGTGGTCGGTGCGACGCCTTCTCCCGTCTCATGACGTGGAGACGAACCCCGGACCTCTGCAGAGGGATGGCAGTGTCACAGAGGTTTGATGTCCAGCAAACACCCTGCTGCACGCGTGGAGTCAGCGACACAACAACACACCACCCCTGACTTCGCACAGCAAAATTCTTCAGGCCATCGACAGACAGAGTAAACAAAATAGCGAAGAAAATAACTTGATTCGAAGTGATCTGTTCATCACCAAGTCCGAACTGAAACGTGTGAGTGAAAAATGTGATGAAATTAATCAACATTGCAGTAGACTTGAATAGGAAAACACCTATCTGTCAGAGGCCATGTCGGAAATCACTGATAACATTACAGCCATCAACACAGAATCAGCGGAGTAGAAAGAGGTCACACACAAACTCGCCCAGTATGTGGACAGACTATGCAACGAACATGAGAAAATGAACTCTGAAATTGTTCGTTTAGAGGAGTTTTGCCGTAGGGTTAATCTACGGTTCTACAGTATCTCTATGTGCTATGACAGAGGAAACTATGACCAGAGTGCGTCGGCTGTGGTGTCAGCACTGAACAGTGTAGAGGGCCCAAAGCAGTGGAGTGAAGATGACATCATCAGAGCACATACAATCGGACAGGGTGACTCCCAAACCCATGATCGTCAAAGTACGTAGTTGGAGGGATAAGTTGGAGATCCTGAAGAATAAAGATTTCAAAAGTCAGCTTGAAGGGCAAGGTGTACGGGTGACCAACGACTTGACCAGACGGCAAGCTGCAATGGTGGCACAGGCCACATGTGACGGGATGTCAGCTTATTTTGACAGAGGCGTGATGAAGATCGGACAGAGACGAGCACCGAGGTCGTAGGCCGCAGCAGTGAGGGCTGATCACGATGTGGACACTTCGTCACCTCCATCATCAGGCGGAACAGCAGACAGCACCGTGCCGATAGCGAAGACCAGCAGCAACACAACAGCTGATCGGCAGTCAGGTCAAGGTCACCGGGTCAAAACACCAGTAGATCACCGTGGGGAATCTCCGGGACATGCCCCTGTCAAGCCAACCGCTTCAAAGCGGGGCCGTGACGTTCGTGGGGGAAATGGTGGTAGAGGTGGGGTAAAAACACCTTTGCAGGGAAGAGAGAGACTGTGCAAGGGAAGAGTGGGCAGCCTACAACACGTGGGGCGGCCTACAACGGCGCGCGACCAGTGACAGTGACAGGCGTTCTTTGCATTCTGGGTCAACCTCCAATAAACAGGCCAGGCTCAGTTATCGTTCCTTAATTATAATGTTGAAATCCTGTGTAGTAAATTAAATGATGCATCTTTTGTAAATTATGTGTGTTCATTTGATTTTGTGTATCTGTCTAACTGAAACCTTTGCTAATCAGGCTTTCGACTTCCGTTACATTTTTCATGATTATGTAAAATTTAGTTCCCCAGCAGCTGTCATTATTTGGCAGAAACTCGGGTGGGATTTTGTTACTTGTTAAAAATTATTATTCTCACTTGGTTAAACGAATTGAACTATCATGTAACAACTTGGTTGTGTTTGAAAATTGAGAAAAGTATATTTGATATTGATAAAGATGTATTATTGATTGCAAGTTATATTCCCCCAGAAGGTAGTCTTTTTATAACTACACTGATGTGAAAAATGGTGTTCTTATTTCACACAAAAAAATTGCAGCATCTAGTCGAGGATGGAAATGTTAAGATAATTTTATGTGGTGATTTGGACGCCAGAACAGGACGTAAGCAGCACACCATTGAAAACCTGACAAGTCATTTAAATCCACTGGATGACGAAGAAAATGAAGAGATGTACATAAGACATTCAAAAGTTGGAAATGTGAATGATTTTGGTCAAACGCTTTTAGATTTTTGTCTCACATTGATTTAGTCATATTGAATGGATTTTGTGAGAGTGATCTACGCGGCGATTTTACATATGAATCACCGCACAGTAGTAGTGTAATTGATTATTTCATTGTCTGAAGAATTGCAACTTGATTTTGATTTGTGTGTTAGTGATAATCTACACTCTTGGTACCTACCAGTTGAATTGAGATGGAAGAAAGGCATGACGGAAGAGAAAGATAGGAAAATGAATGAAGGTGGAGAAGAGAAGATTGTATGGAATCATGAGAATGCTCAGACTGACAGGAATGAATTCGAATCTGACATATTTAACGAATGCATGAAACAGGCGAATGATGGACTGGATGGTGATGTTGATGAATGTCTAGATGTGTTTACCGGTGCGAAGTATGGTGCTGCTGCATGTATGATGCATACAGTGGGGAAGAAGAAAAAAAAATGACTGGTTTGATAGGGAATGTGAAGTAATCAAAAGACGACTTAAGAGCCTTCGGAGAAATTACCAGCGTTCTAAAACTGGCGTCAGTAATCGAAGGTAAATTTGTGTAAACGCACAGAAAGAATATAGCAAGCTAAAGAGAGAGAAAAGGGAATATTTTGATCATTCCAGACTAGAAAAAAAAAAGATTCAGTTAAAGACCCGAAAACATTTTAGTCAACTCTTAGAACGATTAACAGAAAGTCACTAGTATAAAATGAAATTTCAATAAAACAATGGCATGATCATTTTTACGGTGTTTTTAATTTTCATGATAATATTTACGAGGAGGATAGTCATACTGACCCGGGTAATGAAAATATACAAGAATCCCTGTTTAATGACCCAATCACAAAAAGCGAAATAGAAGAAAGCATTAAAAGGTTAAAAGCGATAAAAATGCTAGCCCAGACGGAATTGTAAATGAAATGCTAAAAAATGCAAATACTTTGGTTTTTGAGTTTCTGGTGCGTCTTTGTAACAAACTTTTCGAGTCTGTGACATTTCCAACTCAGTTGTCGAAATCCATCATAATACCATTGCATAAAAAGTTGACATCAGTAACCCGGATAATTATCAAGGCGTAAGTCTGACCAGTGTATTAGGTAAGATCTATACCAGTATTTTGAATTCAAGACTTACTAAATGGGTGGAAGAGCAGGTGGGTTTTAGAAGTGGATGTAGCACCGTTGTCTATATTTTCACCTTGTATTCTTTAAACAAATCTTAAATAAATGTTATTGAACCGCCAAGTGAAACGTGGACAAACGAGTCACAAGACAAACACACGACGCGTTTCGACCTCTTAGGTCTTCTTTAGCAAGACACAAACAAAGAGGACAACGAAAATGAACGAATGTGTTACTTAGCTTAGGCCTCTTCACACTTCAGCGCAAGATAGGCAGGCCTGCCTAGGAGGTCGAAACGCGTCGTGTTTTGTCTTGTGACTCGTTTGTCTACGTTTCTCTTGGCGGTTCGCTAACATTTATTTAAAATTTGGTCAGATTTCTGCCCGCAGTCGTCTCGCTTTGCAACTAGATTTGTATTGTTTAGTTCCAAATATCTCTCCAGAAATTCGAAATTATTCAAGGCTTTTGTTGACTTCCGGAAGATCTTTGACTCGGTTAACAGAAACCTATCATGGGAGTGCCTGAGGAAATCTGGTGTGGATGGAAAATTGTATAATGCGCTGATAATGCTCTGAGAGGAATCTATAATACGTTCTAGCCTGTGTACGTGATAAATGTTTATCATCACAATATTTCAATTGTCCAAGAGGTACCAAGCAAGGTTGTGTGCTAAGCCCCTACTATTTTCATTTTTCATTATTGAACTTTTTGTGGAGTTATCAAAAGTGGAAAACATGGCATTCAACTAATCGCTGGAGGAATTGAAATGTTTCTGATGTTATTTGCCGATGATGTAATATTGCTGTCAGACACTGTTGTTATAGGGTTGCAGAATCAAATCAATATACTTAAATCTGAAGCTGACAGAATGCGACTGGTTGTAAATCTAGACAAGACTAATATTATACTTTTCCGTACGGGAGTGTATCTCTCTGCAAATGAAATATGGTGGTATGAAAATTATGAAAATAAGGTAACAAATAAATATGAATCTCTAGGCATTGTTTTTACAAGATTGAGTTGGATGTCTGGCTGGACAGAAGTCGCTAGAAGGGTAGAAAAGGGGTTATTGAAATTCTTTGCACTATGAGAAGATAAAACTCGATTGATCCTGATTTATTCTGGAAAATGCTTGATTCACAAATAGAACCCATGTTATCATACGGTACTGAAGTTTGGGGACTTAATGAAAGTAAAGAAATGGAGACTATTACACATTTGCCATAAAAGATTTCTAAACATACCTTTACATTCATCAAATGAAATGTGTTATGGAGAGTCAGGCTGATATCCTTTATTTATTAGAATTATGTTGAAGTGTGAGATACTGGCTAAAAATTAGAGATTATGTTAAATGTGTGAGATACTGGCTAAAACTAACTCGACTTCCACTAAATCGTATATGCAGACAGGCATTTGAAATGCTTTTCAGACAAATGGAAATGGGAGGGTACAAAAATTGGGTGTCGGATGTTAAAAAGGTTTTAACAGAAAATGGATTTGGCATTATTTGGATTGCACAAGGGGTAGGTAGTGAGAAAATGTTTTTGTGTATGAATTAAAGCAGCGACTGATTAATTGTTTTAAGCAAAACTGGCACTCCACTGTGGTTGGACAGAGATGAAAAAAAAATACTGTCATCAAGAAAAACGGCTGTAATTGTCAGTTTTCGACAAATTTCTGTTGGATGCTCCCTTCAGATCGTCCATAATGAGAAAGGTTCGATCTTAACATATGTCTGTCTCTGTGTGTGTGTGCGCGCGCGCGCGCGCGCGCGCGCGTGTGTGTGTGTGTGCGTGTATGCATGTGCGCACGCGTGTGTGTGTGTGTGTGTGTGTGTGTGTGTGTGTGTGTGTGTGTGTGCAGAGAGAGAGAGAGAGAGAGAGAGATTGGTGTACAGTTCAAGCGGTAAACCAGGATACAGATTTTCTTTGCTGATGATCTTGCACACTACGCAGCCGGATTCTTTCATTTTAACGATTTTCAGCTTTAGTTTGCTGACCCTAAAATTCGTATGGGAAAATCCATCATTTCAGCTGTGATAGAAATCAAATTTTCTGGCAATAATGTTCAAACGTCACATGGAGAACTTGAGAATGTCATGTCAGAACGCAATGTACATCCGCACAGACTGGACATCCGGTAAGAAAACTCTTTCCCATCTTTACGGGCTTTTTTTTTTTCAACCCGCCTTCAATAGGACTACGGATGTGTCTTTCATGGTCCTGCAAAACCTTCTAATCCGAAAACTCATGTGCCATCAAGGGCTACAACTCAGTCTGCAGGCGCACCGTACCACCTGCCTGTAGAGTCTGTACATAGAGGTGGCAGAATCATCTATCTTCAATCGTGTTCTAAAACTCATCAAACCATTGTTTTTACCTGTGCCTATGAATTCAGCCTATGGCCGTCTTTTCCACGCCAAATTGCAAAATGAATTTTAAGACCAACACAGTTCAATTCTGTCTTTAGGAATAATCTTCCCCCTAAGCGAAATGCTAACATTGATCTTGAGAGTTCTTTGTGATATTTCCAAATTTTCAGGCAAACAACGGTGGAACTAGAGAAAAAGCAGACTTACTGTGCCGCCAAAGAAATATCCCAACAAATAACAAAACAAACACAACGCGCTTCGACTAGTCTTCAGGCAAGACAATTAGCATTCAAATCAATGGAAACAAAGGACGAACACATAGTCTCTTATCTTAGTGACTGCCTGTTCGTCCTTTCTTTCTTCTATGAATGACTATTCGTCATTTGTTTCATTATTTTCAATGCTACTTGTTGTGCCTGAAAAATCCAGTAGGTCGAAACGCGTTGTGTTTGTATTATAATTTATTTGTTCCGTCGTCTGTCGGGTGCAGTAATTCTGTTTCTGCTCTTGTTTCAATTTCCGCCTGCAGTCTGCCTACTTATGAAATCCACATCGGAACCTTTTCATCCATACTTGAGATCTGCTTTGATATCACTGCTTTCCATGAGGACTCTCTTGAATAAATGACTTTTGATAAAAACGTTACGTTCTTTCGCAGAATATTTACTGACAGCCCTACGTCTGAAAAAAAAAATTGGCATCTGTAGCTTATGGATTAACTGCTCCTATTCAAGAATGTTCAAAAACATTATTCTCTCTGGCAGATCCATCCGTGCCCTTGTTTCTGGCACTGGAAGTACATATGTAAGGACTTTCTCATCCTCTCTGTCACTCACTCTGCAATGGCAGCCATTGCCGGCCGTTTCCTCAACAACCCTTAACTCCTAAGGTTTTTTTTTTTCTTTTTTTGTTGTTGTTGTTGTTGTGTTTTGTTTTTGTTTTTGTTTTTTTTTTACACTTCTCTGAATTGTAATTATTTCAGCATTGCTTTTGTAGGGGTTCCCAATTACGCTGAAATTTGAAGCAATGACATTTATCATCTTGTCAAGAGTATCATAGACATCAAACTGTCCACATTACCTATAATTTGGGACTGCAGTCTATGGTTATGTTAAAAACCTCTGACAAGAGCACTGAAAGAAACATTCAAATCAATCCAATCCTGAGAGAATATCTATGATCTTCCACTGATGGCCCTAGAGAGAAGAAGTAAAAAAGGAAAAAGAAGCAGGTTATTGCCTGTTTCTATATAGGCCGCTCCTTTTACACACATTTGTATCTCTCGCAGGTGAAGAGTCTCTATGGTGCATATCATGTGATTAAACACTCGGTATGAAACATGCTCATTAAGAGTGTTCCACCAGATGTGATTTTTTGTGTTTTTGAAAATGAAATCGACCCTTTTTTATATTTGATGTTAGATCACGTGAAAAACCGTTGAAGTTTTTACCATTTCTAACGGTTTAAGATCAACTGTTTTTCAACACATGCATATAAGGTATCGATTTTGACGTGGTAACAGCCTTCATACTTCCCTCTGCGATAGGCTTGGCCATAAACATCAATATATACTTTTCTCTTCTGAGTCTCAACCGCATGTACTCCCCAAACTTTCGTCCTTCGCAAAAACCTACTCACAAATTACAAGATGCGCAGCCATAAAAAAGGTTGCGCAGGAGGAACCGGGAGGAGGAGAAGTGGAAGAAGCGGGGTGAGTGTAGAAGCCGGTAGGAAACAGGAGTGGGAGAAGTGAATGGGGGGGGGGGGGGGGGGGGGGGGTGAGGGGGGGTTAGGCTGAGTGTAGAAGCCAAAGGAAGCCTAGCTCCTAGGTGACATAGGATAAGAGACTCCCTCTGCCTGGATGAAACCCTTCCTATGATCCTGTTGCCCTGGGGGATAAGAGACTCCCTCTGCGTGGGTGACACCCTTCTTATGATCCTGTTGCCCTCCAACAAGAGACTCCCTCTGCCTGGCTGACACCCTTCCTATGATCCTGTTCTCCTGAAGTAAGAGACTCCCTCTGCCTGGGTGACACCCTTCTTATAATCCTGTTGCCCTGGGATAAGAATTCCCTCTGCCTGGGTGAAACCTTTCTTATGATCCTATTGCCCTGGGATAAGAGACTCCCTCTGCCTGGGTGACACCCTTCATATGATCCTGTTCTCCTGAAGTAAGAGACTCACTCTGCCTGGATGTCACCCTTCCTATGATCCTGTTCTTCTGAAGTAAGAGACTCCCTCTGCCTGGGTTTTTACCCTTCCTATGATCCTGTTCTTCTGAAGTAAGAGACTCCCTCTGCCTGGGTGACACCCTTCCTATGATCCTGCTCTTCTGAAGTAAGAGACTCCCTCTGCCTGGGTGTCACCCTTCTTATGATCCTGCTCTTCTGAAGTAAGAGACT
>JADBJO010014915.1:35000-45774 GCA_016801955.1 Conus betulinus
TCATATGCGTAGCCTCCGACGCATTCTGAACAACACCTGGCAGGACAAGGTCCCAAACAACACTGTCCTGGAAAGAGCCGGATGCACCAGCATGTACACGCTGCTGAACAGAGACGTATGCGCTGGCTTGGCCATGTCGTGCGCATGGACGGCGGACGGATCCCTAAAGACCTCCTCTATGGAGAACTTGTGCAGGGAAAACGTCCCAAAGGCAGACCACAGTTGCGATTCAAAGACGTGTGCAAGAGGACCTAAAAGCCTTGAACATCGACCAGAACAACTGGGAAAGCAACAGCCCTCGAACGGTCAGCATGGAGACAGACTGTGCAGAAAGGTCTCTCCAAGTTCGAAGAGACACTCGCTCAGCAGCACGGGGAAGAGAATGAGAAGAAAGGCTGCAGCCCAGGCAGCCAGACCAGCGTCAGACTTCATATGTGCCCTCTGCCACAGGGACTGTCATTCCCGCGTCGGACTGGCCAGCCACACCCGTCGCTGTACCAGAATAGACACCTAGAACGCAACTCCATAGTCTTTCGAAACTGAAGGATGCCTACACAAATACATTAAGTACAATTTACCACACAGTTGCATAATGTGCTGTATACTGAATCAAACATTAACTTCATACTAGGATAGCAATGTGTTTATATAGCATTGGCGCTTTCAGTACATTTGTTAACTAACACAACAGTTCGCCTCTTAAAGGCTCTGTACAAATGCATGCACAATTCCTGAAAATATCCTGATTTTTTATTCGCCATAAGTAGAGTCACAAGAAACTGACATGGACTTGCATAGTTTTTAAATGGAATATATCCCTGCCGTAGTTCACTGTGAGCAGGACAGAAACAAAAAGTGTATTTCGTCATCGTTTGCTTTTTCACATAGTGGGCATATCAGACTGCTGTCAGACACTGCATTATACCGTTGACGATGGACTGCTATATCTGAAATACCAAATCTGAACTTCGTCATGCAGTTTCTAAATTGTCTATTAATATTAAGTCAATCATACATTTCGAAATTTTTTGATAACTTAATGTTCTGTAGCATGGAAACCTCGCACTTTCCTGAATGTGTTTATGCCATGCCAGTTTTTGCCATATTTTATCAGTGAGGCTTAAACAAAATACTTGCAAAAATATTTCACATTTTCTACACCCTGGTTAAGCCATACAAATCCAAAACCATTCAAAAACAAATCTTAAATATATGTTAGCGAACCGCCAAGAAATGTGGACAACGAATCACAAGACAAACACAACGCGTTTCGACCTCTTAGGTCTTCTTCAGGCTAGACACAAACATTCAGCGCCTGCCTACCTTGCGCTGAACAGTGAAGAGATCGAAGCTGAGTACCAAATTCGTTCATTTTCGTTGTCTTATTTGTTTGTGTCTTGCCTGAAGAAGACCTAAGAGGTCGAAATGCGTCGTGTTTTGTCTTGTGACTCGTTTGTCCACGTTTCTCTTGGCGGTTTGCTAACATTTATTTAAGATTTGTTTAGATTTCCGCCTGCAGTCGTCTCACTTTGCAACAAGATCCATTCAAAATAGTATATTACGAACACCTGAAGCCGACGTGGGTTTACTACGTATATCTAACCAAAATATACATTTTAATACACTTTCAAAAGCAACCTGTTATCATTCATTCGTAACCTCTTCAGCCAGTATCTTATACACAGCACACGCAAATTTATTTAAATAGGATAACGTCTGGTATCTCCGTAAACTAAATCATTATTTGTTTTAATATGGACTCCTAAAAACTTTTTTTAGGACAGACAAATAAACTGTCTCAACGTGAACAGCACGGCAGCATCCAAATATTTAATAATACTTAAAGTGAGTTATTATTCAGTTTGCACAATCGTTGTAAAGTGACAACAATGTATATCTCGCCCCTGCTTGCGAAATATTTACCAGTAGTCACAAAACTAAGTCGGGCAGAAAAAACAAACACCAAGATATTTATAACAATTAACAACAGTCATCTGCTCCCCTTAAAAGACCATCTCTCTCTTGCCGCAAGATGTTTATATACAGATACTTGTCCACTTCCATTTTTCTTCATTTTTGTTTGTTTGTTTGTTTATTTTTTAATTCCACAAACTATTTCCTCTACAAGAGCTTCTGTTCCATCTTCCATCTTCCCACTTTCCTGTGCATATGTTGAGTAGATGTTTGTAACTATGCGGAAACACACACACACACACACACACACACACACACACACACACACACACACACACATTTTTTGTGTTTTTTTTACTTATTTTGTTTATTTATTTATCATTTAATCAGTACATCTCTTTTTGTTACAACTTCATAACTATTACTAATGTTTATATGAACTACTATCATTAATATACTTATCATTCTTTACAACAACATTTCTGACATTCAAATTTACCACTTTTCCAGCCTCCTATAGCGTCACTATCATTACTGTAAAGCTACAATCACAATTATTAAGAAAACTATCAATATACATATAATTATTAATATACCTCTTAGATTCCATCCTTCCCATAATTTTTATACCTTCTATCTCCTTTCTGTTCTTCCTGTCCTCACTCTCCCTCCTCCCCTTTCGTTTTGTTGTTTGTTGTTTTTGTTGCTGCTGTTGTTGTTGTTGTTGTTGTGGGTGTGTGTACTGTGTGTGTTTGTGTGTGTGTGTGTGTGTGTGTGTGTGTGTGTGTGTGTGTGTGGTGTGTGTGTGTGCGCGCGCGCGCGTGTGTTTTAATCCCTTTACTATTAGCATTCATACTATAGTATTATTACTATTATCAAAATTGTTAATTTCCTTTATTATTATTTCTATCTATTTATACTACTTTTTTATTTTTTTTTTATATATACTTTTTTTTTCAATTATTTATTCATCTATTTATTACCATTTTTATTTTGTATTTTTCTGTTTTTATTTTTCTTTTGTTTTATTATTATTTATAGATTTTTTTTTTTCTTTTTTTTTTTTACATTTTTTTAACAACCACCATTTTTTAAATTTTTTTGCTTGAATTTATTTATTATGATTATTATAAAAATGTATTTCAAAATATATTTCTGCATCATGCTTTTATGGCCTCGTTTTCATTCAACGCCTGCCTACCTTGCGCTGAAAGATCTAAGCTAAGTGAAAAATTCTTTCCTTTTCATTTCCTATTTGTTTGTGTTTTGCTTGAAGAAGACCTAAGAGGTCGAAACGCGTCGTGTTTTTTTTTTTTTGTCTTGTGTTTTTTTTTTTTTTTTTTCCATGTTTCTCCTAACATTTTCCACGTTTCTGCAACTTTATTTAAGATCTGAACCTACTAAACTCATCACTATTGAAGGGGAAAGTCCCTGTAGTTCTGTCATTCAAGTCTCTGCACAAAAGAATATTCAAACATCATATTTTGCACATCAAGACCTCTTCAAGAGACCTGATTCCCATTTTCAGTGTCAACTGTTGTTGCATATGGAGAGCGAAAGATACGGGGATAGAGAGAGAGGAGGGAGAAGAGAGGAGATAGAGAGAGAGAGGAGAGAGAGAGATCTCTTGCCCCCCAGAGAGAGAGGAGAGACCGTACAACCAGACATGATAAAAAAGGAAAATGGTTTATTCAGTTTAGGCCACGGCCCCTACTGCAAGATTATCCATATCCAGTGACTTCATTCCACACGAAGAAAATACAGATGCGTCAGCATAATGATGAACAGATTCCGATATTCTTTAACTAGAGAATGCAGTTTTCAATCACGTATCATCAAACTCTTACCCTTCTCATCGTTTATCTGCAAACGCAATCCTTTCAAATCTACCTTGCTTAGAGATACTTGCCTACACCTCTTCTCCTTATATTTTTGTTATTATATGCCATCAGCACGGCACAATTAATAAAAACACAGATTTGCATTAACTTTTTGGGGGAATGTATTTTTCCAAGGGCTACAGGGACTAGGAAAATCCAAACAATACTCTTCGTCTTTTCGCATCTGTGCACAAAGGGCATGTCCCAGAATTACTTAAACCTTACTATACTGGTCCCGATGATTACATGGAGAGAGAGAGAGAGAGGAGAGAGAGATAGAGAGAGAAGAGAGAGTGTGAGAGAGAGAGAGAGAGAGAGAGAGAGAGAGAGAGAGAATGAAATAATGACAGACCAGCAGACAGACCCGGCAGAGACGAAAGAAATTACACCAGAACAGAAATATTGAATCAAAGAACAGACAAACACAGGTCTAAACTTTTTTTTTTAACCAAGCTATCCCTGAAAAGATTCTGAACATAATTACCTGGTTCCAGAATCTAATTCAACGGAACTCTCGAACTTAACCCCTGGTACTGTTTTCCCTGAGCAGTCTGTTATCCAGGGTACTAATGCAAGACATCCTTGAATGCAGTCTGGAGTCTTCAGGGTTCTGTCACGACCTGCTCCCTGCAACACACCCACACACACACACACACGCACCACACGCACACACACACACACACACACCACACACATACACACACACACTCTCATAACAGAAGGCAACAAAATTTGAAAATATCTGCTTTTTTTTCCCCTGTTGACTCAGATACCCACCCTAGTCCTGAACCAAGCTGTCCCTTACATCTGTCTTGCGTCGACCGAAAAAAAAGACAACTTTGTAAAGGAAAATATAGGCAGGAAAAATGGACCAAAATACAAAGCAGATTCAGTTTTTAAAGAAAATAGCGTCACTTACTTTTTATTCTTTTCCTTTCTTTTCCTTGTCACTTTCTGTCTTTTTTCTCTCTATTCCTTTTCTCCTTTGTTCTGTTCCTATTTCCCTTTCTTCCTTTCTTTTTTTCTTTTTTTTTGTTTTAAATTTGCTTCGTGTGTGTGGTGTAGCCCGCGGCATGTGGCGTGCGTGCGGTTTCGTTTGCGTGGCGTATCTTTGCCTGCGTGCGTCGTGCGTGCTGTGTGTGTGTGTGTGTTCTGCTTGTCTGTGTGAGTGTCGCCCCCCCCCCGGCGCGCGTGTTGTGTGTGTGGTGTGTGTGTGTCGTGCGCAGGCGAGCATGCTTTCGTGAGTGAATACTTTCGTACGTTTTTTATGTGTACTGCGTGCATGTTTGTTTGCCACGTGTTATGTCCTATGTGTGCCATGTGTTTGCGTTTTCTCCTTTGTGCGTGTGTGTGGTGTGTTTTTCTTACTGATTTTTTCGTTGTAAAGTTTTTAGTTTTTTTGATGAAGGTATTCCATTAAAAAATGTTGTCTATCAATCTTTTGCTCTACCTCCCATCGTCTATCTTCTCTCCCTCCCTCTCTCTGCCTTCCTCCCTCTCTTCAGTTCCTCTCTCCCTCCCGCCATCTCTCCTCCTGCTCTCCACTGGTGATTCTAGCTTTTCCCTCCTCCAATCTGGTGTCCTGTGTCGTGGTCCCTCTCCCCCCGTGCTCTGTGCGGTGCGTGCGTGTCCTCGTGCGCTCGGCCTGCGTGCTGCGTGTCGTGCGTTGCCTCCTGCCTCCTCGTGTTTGTGTGTGTGTTGTGTGTGTGTGGTGTGAGTGCGCCTCGCGCTGCGCGTTGTGTTGTGTGTGTGTGTGTGCGCGTGGCGCAGGCGATCATCTTGGCGTTCCTCGCCAGTGAAAACTTTTCGTACGTGTCTCACCTTGCCTTGCTCTGTGGCCCTCGAACGTGTAATGTTCCTATTTGTGTCAATGTGTGCGTGCTGTTGCGCGCCTGTGTGCGTGTGTGTGTGTGTGAAAACTTACTGATGACCAAAACGTTGTACCAGGGATCAAGTGTTTCGGTATAGAAGTTTTCCATTAAAAATGTCTGTCATATCAATCTCTCCTCTCTCCTCTCTCCTCGTCTCTCCTCTCTCTCTCCTCTATCTCTCACTCTCTCTCTCTCCTCTCTAGTTCTCTGTGTGCTGTGTGTGGTGTGTGTGTGTGTGTTGTGGTTCCCGCGCGAAGATGAGAAGATCGAGAGAAAGCAAGAGAGAGAGAGAGGAGAGAGAGAGAGAGAGAGAGAGAGAGAGAGAGAACGAACGAAAAATTTAATCATTATAGCGCCATGGCCCCCTTCTGATGGGTGGTGCAATACAACAATACCAATAATGATACTTCATACAGCACGGTAGCATTGTCATAGTTGACAACAAGAAACTGACAGAAAAGCGTAAAAAATACACAATAAATACTAGAGATGGATTCCTTTTAACTGACCTATAATAGTGCGCCTTTTAAAGGCCCTATAATAAATACATGCACGTGTTCTTCAGTATACCTCTTCCTTTTTTGATTTGCCATGTGGAGAGCAGCTCGGAACAAACAGGGGTTTTCAAAGAATTTCCGAGGAATGTATTCATACCTAAAATCTTGCAGGACAGAACAACAAAGCAGAAAATGCACTTTATCTTCATTCGCGCTTTTGCACAAAGGGACATAGCATATCAACGTTTTTAGTTTTTGCATATCGATACTGATGCACTTTGATGTCTGTGATTCCTAATCTAAATCGTGTTAGGTAACTTCTAATATGCCTGTCAATATCAAGTGAGAGATATTTTTCACAACCAGCGGATGTCTTAAAAAGTTCTATAAAACAATATCGCTCACTGGTTCTGGATATTTTCATGCCAGTTTTGCCAACGGTTATCAATTAATCTTTGCCGGAGTTGTTTCAAAAAAGCTTTACATTTCCAACCCCTTGACACATCCGGACATACCCAAATCCATTAAAAAACAGAAAATCCCCTAACATCTGTAACCCATGACTTTTTACCACGCGATTCTAGTTCCCAACAGCATATTATTATGCCTTAAGTGATAATCTATTGTCATCCATTTGTATTATCCTCAGCCGTATCTAATACACCGTACCAGATGAATTAATATAAATAGGATAACGGTGTGTTTTCCCCTAAATACATTCGTTCGGTGTTTTGCATGTGAACCCCAGGACATTTCTTAAGAGCAAATGAATGAACTTTTTCACATGTGTAGCATTTTTATCTAAGCCCCCAAATCTCAGCACCATATTGAGCAACTGGTTGAACCTGTGCATCGAAGAGTTTTAGAAACACTGTCAAGGAGTTATTATTTAACATGTTTATTTTTTTTCAAAATACACAATAAGATATTTTTTTGCTCTGCTTGCCAGGTCCTGACAAGTAGCTGTAAAGCTTAGGCGTGTACGGGAAATAAATGCCAAGGTATTTGTAACAATTTACACAGCCATCATCTGTCCATTAAAAAAAACCTCTTTGCTTGCTACCAAGTAACCTCCTTTTCTAAAAACCACAATATTACTCTCTTTCTCAATTTACCTTTAACTTAGTTTAGAGGCCGTTTGTTACAAATTGTTTAACTGGGTCTGGAGGCCAATTGGAGTCTCAGATAATAAACAATATGATCAGCTTGTAACAAGATGAATAGTTCATAAAATCGAGAGGGTGTCGCACCATGTCTTTCCGTTTTGCTATTATTTCTAAAGCTAGTTCCTTTATGACAATGAGAAAAGAACAGGGCTGACAAGCATCGCCTTGTTTTCACCCTGTGTACATAAAATAAAGTCAGTAATTCTCCACTTGATCTGATATTGCTTTAACGTTATAGTTTTCATACTTTTATACACTGATATAATTTGCCATTGACACCGTTCTTTTTCAGTATTGGCCGGAGGAGCAAACGCTTTCTCGAAATCAATGAAAGCTACATATACTTACGATTACACGAAAACTGCTTTTGAAAAAAAAAAAACGAGAGCTAGAAGAGTAAACATATGATCTACAGTGGAATGATTCTTTTTGAAACCAGCTTGATACTCCACCAGTAATGTTTATTTTTGATCGATCCTTTTTGTAATCTGTTATTGATGATGGAGCTATACAATTTGCTGCTTATATCAGTCAATGAGATTCCTCTATAATTACCAGGATCATTTACGGCACCTTTCTTAAACAGTGGAATGATAATCGATTCAGTCCAGTTTTTCTGGATATAGTCCTTTATCAAAAAGAGTATTGAAAATTTTGAGAAAGAAATCAATCACGATTGTGTCCCCACTATTCTTGAATAACTCACCAATCAAACCGTCCGCACCAGCAGATTTCCCATTCTTTAAATGTCTTACTGAAAATTTCTTTCTGTGGAGAGAGAGAGAGAGGAGAGAAGAGAGAGAGAGAGGAGAGAGACGCTTTGACGCTTTGACGATTAAATTGCCTTCAGCTTAACAAGCCATTAAGGCAAGAGGGGTACACATACGACTTTGACACCTTGATTCATTAAAGTATGATGAAAGAAAAGTAATAAAGAAGATAAATCTATATTAAATTAACAAAGTATCAGGAAGTAATGGGCTTATCAATTCGCTCACATTGTTAGAAAGCACAGATATTTATAACAATGACTAACCCACACGTGGGAAAACAGTCGGAAAACTTCCGTATATAACATCCTTTCCTACGCTACCATTCCCGACCGCTTAGTTCAAAATACTGTTCCCATTCCCTTCACTCGCCTTACACGCTAAACACAACTAGTAAACGCAAGCGTCACATTCTTCCATTCCCCGTTTCTCTCAACCTCACCATCTAATCTGACAGTTTCCCCGACCGCCTGACCGCCCTTCTCCCTCCCCCCTCCCTTCCCCGCGCCCCTTCACGTTGTCCCATAAACACGCACGCCATGCGCGCACGCACGCACGCGCGCACGCGCACAAACACACACTACACCACACATGCGCACACGCAACGCGCACACACACACACACACACACCACACACACACACACACACTGAGACTACATGGCCATCCACCTATTACAAAAGAACATACTAATACAGAACAAATAAAATCAGAAATACAATACTATTGTCGTCAAGTTCTAATTTCTTTCTTCTCGCATTGGTAGCTTCAGTCAAATATTTAGCAAGGGCAATAATGGTTGTATCATTACGTGTTGACAAAAAAGATTTATTACGCCACCTACTGTAGGCTCACTATGAGTCATTTTGAAAAATGAAAATTTTCGGCGAATATCTGAGAAGAAAGCAACATTGGAAAAGAAAGTGTCTTCATCTTCATTATTGACCCATCATCATTGGGCAGTCAGCACTTCGTTCACTGGTCATAAACCAGTGTTTGCAGCGTACCTAGACCACGCACTCTTAATCTAAATTTACCACGGATCTTCTCTCATCTTTTTATTTGTATTTAAGTACAGATACCTCTCAGCTTAAAACGTGATTTTAAAGGAACGATACCATTCATATTTACCATTGTTTTTCCATTTCGGAGTGCCAGTTTTTATTTGTAGCATGGAACAAGTCTTTCCTTAAATTCCTGATATGAACCCCTTCTCGAGCCAACACCCTGACCACAACCATACTATCCCAAAGCCAGTTTTGGTCAGAGTGTTCCTAACTTTTGATGCCCAGTTGTTTTTGCCTGCTTCTAATTGTATTAACATCATATCATAGGCTTGCCTACATATTCTAGTAATTGGTACTCTTACTTCTCGCAACCAGTATTTAACACATTTTACAGCTGTTCAAAACTAACAGTGGATATCTTCCTGTTTCTCTGTAAATTCATTTTGTTTGAAGAGTGTAATGGTACACCCAGGAATCGTTTAATGGCAAAATTTATGTTAACTTTTTCTATTAACCCTGTATCTTCCAACCCCCAAACTTCTGCTGCGTAAGTCAATATAGGCTCGATCTGGGTATCAAAAAAGCTTCCAGAATAGAGAAGGATCAATTGTATGTAGTTTCCTTAGTGATTTTTGATTTCAATAACACCCATCTTACCTTTTCTGCTCATGTCTGAAAGGGCAGCACTCAAACTTAATTTTGTTGTAAATATTAAGCCTAAGTATTTGTATGTGTTTTGTTGATTTAGTTTTAATTCATTTCATTTCCATATTTCCATATTTTCTCTTATTCCAAGATAACCACTTTTTTAACGGAAAACCATAACAATTAGTCTTATCTAGATTTACTTCTAGGCATAATCTGTTTGGCTTCTTTTTTTTTAGATTGTTTCAACTGATTCTGTAAAACCTACGACAGTATCTGATAGCAAAATCACATCATCTGCAAAGAGCAAAAGAAATACCTCTGCAGATCCTGCTACCATCTGGACTCCATGCTTCCCTTTCCTGATCAAATTTACGGCTAATTCATTGACAAAAAAGGAAAACATAATTGGGCTAAGTACACATCCTTGTTTTACTCCCCTCGGACAACTCCAAAAAAAATCAGAATAAGAATGCTATCTCTGACACATGCAATGACTGAGTCGTAGACTCCTCGAAGTGCTTTATACAATTTTCCATCAATCCCACTTCTCCTTAACACATGCCATAAGACATTTCTGTCAACAGAATCAAATGCTTTTCTGAAATCGACGAAAGCTACATACAGCTTAGAATTTCTTGCCAAATATTTTTCAACAACAGAGTATAAAGTGAAGATGTGATCAATTGTACTATATCCTGCTCTAACCCTCCAGATGTGTACACTTATGGTCCCGACACGTATTAATGCTTCACCAACGTGAAATAATGGGGAGGATTGCAGAAGCCACCTTTTTTGCAGATTGGAATAATAAGGATGACCCATTCTTTTGGGAAAATGCGGTTCGAATATCATTGTTGAAAAGTTCTACGAGAAACTTTCAAATTACTGTTTCGTTGGCAGTTAAAGCATTTTCCAGCAGGTATCATATCAGTACCAGCCTTTTCTGCTTTAATTTCATTATACTAATCCAACTTCCTCTTCCAGACTAGTACTTTTTCGTTTCAAGAGGCTCATCTCCTTCA
>JADBJO010014916.1:0-5000 GCA_016801955.1 Conus betulinus
AGAGAGAGAGAGAGAAGAGATAGAGATAAAATAAGAACAAGAACAAGCACAAAACAGGAGGAGGAGAGGAGGGGAGAAGAGAAGAGAAGAAGAAAAGAAGAGACGAAGCCGAGAAGAAGAAGAGGGAGGAAGGGAGGTAGAAGACTAGGGAGGAGGAAAGATTAACTGGAGAAGAGATCGAAAGGAAAAGAAAAGGCGTAGTAGAAGGAGTAAGCAGAAGAGTATAAGAATGAAGACCTTTTAAAAAGGGGTTATCACTTATCAGATCTCGCGGGACCTATCGTATCAATGTTTCGCATCTTGTTCGCCCATCCTTCTGTCGCAAGTCTGTTTCGCATGTTCTGTGCCGTACCGTCTGGTCCGTCCGTCCGTCCGTCGTTCGCGTCCATCCTCCGTCTCTCCTTCTCTCTCTGCTCATCTGCTCTCTCTCTCATCTTCTCTCTTCCTCTCTCATCTCTGGTCGTGCTCGTCGCTCTCTGTAGCGTCACACTGCCCCGTCGTTCTGTCCGTCCTTTCATCTCTTCATGCATTTTGTCTGTCCTGTCCTGCCTGCCTGCCTTGCCTGCCTGCCGTCCGCCTGTCTGTCTGTCTGTCCTGCTTGCATATTTGCCTGTCTGTCTGTCCCGTCTCCTGCCTGCCTGCCTGCCTTCTGCCTGCCTGCCTGTCTGGCTTGTCTGTCTGTCTTGTCTGTCTGTCCTGTGTCCGTCTGCCTGCCTGCCTGTCTGCCTTCCTGCCTGCCTGCCTGTCTGGCTGTCTGTCTGTCTGTCCGGTCTGTCTTGTCATGCCTGCTGCCTGCCTGGCCTGCCTGCCTGTCTGTCTGTCTCTGCTATCGTGCTGCGGGCGGTGCCCAGACAGCCTGTGTCCTGTTAATGCCGACCCGCTCCGCCTGTTTGCCGGAGGTCGTCGACCCCCTGCTGCCTGCCTGCCGACTGCTGTTTCCTGTCTGCCGTATGCTGTGCTAGGGCGGCGTGCCAGTACAGACTGTTCATTGTTACAGACATCGCTGGTTTAATTTCAGGACCCGTTTTCCTTCATCCGTCTGCTCCACCACCCTGGCTTCCAGTCTGTGGGTGTTCATCTCCCTCATCGTCTCCTCCTTCCCTCCTGTGTTGTTCTTCCCTGCCACCCCTCCTCTCCCTCTTCCCTCCTCCCCCTCCTCTTCCTCCTCCTCCACCTCTCTCCCCATCCCTCCTCCTCTTCATCCCCTCCTCCTCCTCATTCTCCTCTCCCCGCATCCTCCTCTTCTCCCTCCTCCTCTCTTCTCTCCCCTCCTCTCCTCTCCCTCCTCCTCCTCCTCATTCTCCTCTCGATTCTCCTCCTCCTCCTCCTCTTCATCCCTCCTCCTCATTCTCCTCTCCCCTCTTCCTCTCCTCCCCTCCTCCTCCTCCTCTTCCTCCTCCCCTCCTCCTCCTCCCTCCTTCTCTCCATCCCACCCCTACGCTTTTCCTCCGCCTTACTCTCCCCCCCCACTCATTCTCCCATCCTCTTTCCTCAGAGCTAGCTACTGCCTTTGCCGAAGCCTCCCGTCCCTCTCCTTTTTTTTATGATGATTCACATGGATAAAAGGGAGGGAGAGGGGGAAGAAGAAAAAAAAAAAGAAAGAAAGAAAAGAAAAACGATCGATGCTATGTCTGTGTAGAAATCAGAGTAAGGGTGGGGGGTTCGAGCACGGGGGGGGGGGGGGGGGGGGAGGGAAGGGAGAGGAGAGGGGGCAGGGTGGAGGCGGAGGCCAGGATGGGTGGGTGGAGGTGGGGGAGGGGTGTGTGATCAGGGGGAGGTCGCCTATTCATTCTGTGTAGGGTCGGCCGTTTTTTTTTTTTTTTTTTTTTTTGTTCTCTTGCTCTTGTCAGTTCTGTCTGTCTTTCTTGTTCGTTCTCGTCGTCTGTCTGTCCGTCTGTCTGTCTCACTCTCCCTTCCTCTCTCTCGCTCTCGGCTCTCTCTCTCTCTCTCTCTCTCTCTCGTGGTGTGTGTGCGCGCATGTGCGCGTGAGGGAGGCTGAGGAGGGAGGAGGACGACACGCACACACAGAAGGATGAGACAGAGAGACAGAGTGAGAAAGAGGACAGACAGAAAGGCAGAAAGAAAGAGAGAGAGAAGAGAGAGAGAGAGAGAGAGAGAGAGAGAGAGAGAGAAATGAGATAGAGAGAGAGAGAGAGACAGAAAGAGAGGAGGGGGGGATAGATGGAAGCGGCTCCGTTTGTCAATGTTATTCGTCTCTCTCTCTCTCTTCTCCTCTCTCTCTCTTCTCTCTCTCTCTTCTCTCTCACACACCCACACACACACAAAGATAACTACATAAAGGTGGACAACAAGCCAACAAAGCAACAAAACAACAAAAGATAACTAACAATAAAGGTGGAAAAAAAAGCCAACAAAGCAACAAACAAACAGAGATAACTACATAAAGGTGGACAACAAGCCAACAAAGCAACAAAACAACAGAAGATAAAATAACTAATAAAGGTGGACAACAAGCCACAAAGCAACAAACAACAAAAGATAACTACATAAAGGTGGACAACAAGCCAACAAACCAAACAAACAAACAAAGATAACTAAATAAAAGGTGGACAACAAGCCAACAAAGCAAACAAACACAACAAAGATAACTAAATAAAGGTGGACAACACAAGCCAACAAAGCAAACAAACAACAAAAGATAACAAGCCTAACATACAGGTGGAACTAAATAAGCCAACAAAGCAACAAACAACAAAGATAAACTACATAAAGGTGGAAAACAAGCCAACAAAGCAACAAACAACAAAGATAAACTAAATAAAGGTGGAAAACAAGCCAACAAAGCAACAAAACAACAAAGATAACTAAATAAAAGGTGGAAAACAAGCCAACAAAAACAACAAAGATAACTAAAGATAACAAGCCATAAAGGGTGGAACTAAACATAAAGGTGGAAAAAAGCCAACAAAACAACAACAAGATAATAAACTAAATAAAGGTGGAAAACAAGCCAACAAAACAACAAACAACAAAGATAACTAAATAAAGGTGGAAAAACAAGCAAACAAACAAACAAACAACAAGATAACTAAATAAAGGTGGAAAACAAGCCAACAAACCAACAACAACAACAAAGATAACTAAACAAAGGGTAACTAAATAAAGGTGGAAAACAAGCCAACAAACCAACAAACAACAAAGATAACTAAATAAAGGTGGAAAACAAGCAACAAACAACAAAGCAACAAACAGGTGGGAAAGATAACTAAATAAAGGTGGGAAACAAGCCAACAAAGCAACAAACAACAAAGATAACTAAATAAAGGTGGAAAAACAAGCCAACAACAAGCCAACAAACAACAAAGATGTATGTGTGTAACAAGATAACAAATAAAGTGGATGTGCAGGTAAACAATTCCTGTGTGTTACAATAACAAGGACTGTGTCGTGTGGTGTGTGTGTGAGGAGGAAAGAGTACGGAGAGAGGAGAGGTTGTGGCGAGAGTGCGCGCGTGTGCGCTGTGTGTGTGTGTGTGTGTGTGTGTGTGTGTGTGTGTGGTGTGTGTGTGTGTCGGAGTGTTATGTGTATGTGCGTGTGTGTTGTGTGTGTGTGTGTGTGTGTGTGTGTGTTTGTGTGTCCGTGTTTTAAGTGCGTGCGCGCGCGCGCATGTGTGTATGTGAGTGTGTATGTGTGTGTGCGTGTGTGTGTGTGCGTGTGCGTGTGTGCGTGTGGTGTGTGTGTGTGTGTGTGTGGTGTTGTGCGTGAGAGAGAGAGAAGGGGAGGAGGGAAGAGAGGACAGGAGGGGAGATGGGACGAAAAAAAAAATAATGTGAAAGTGTTCAGGGTACGTTCCCCTTCACCTTTTCCCTGTTTTGCCTTCTCCATTGTTCTTCTCTCTCTCCTCTCTCTCTCTCTCTCTCTCTCTCTCTCTCTCTCTCTCTCTCTCTCTCTCTCTCTCATCTTTTTAAGAAATTTATTTCTTTCGCCCCTTTGCAGTCGTGTCGTTTCGCTCCCGGCAGCAATGTCAGTTCGCTCCATTTTTCCGTTTTTTTTTTTTTTTCTTTTTTTTTTTTTTTTTTTTTTTTTTTTTTTTTTTTTTTTTTTTTACTTTAACTGATCATCGCACCCCCGACATTTATTGGCTGATTGGACTTTAGGGGGGCGACAATCCGGCAAGCAATGAAGGATCAAGGAGAGTGGTGTCCCCTGAAGGACCCGGGTCAGCCACCAACAACCCCTTTCCCAGCCAGCTCGTAGTTCGCTGGTCCGCAACGCGCGCGCGCGCGCGCACACACCACACACACAACACACACACAAATATATATATATATACGCACGCGCGAACGCACACACACAACCACAAACACACACGCATGCACGCACGCACGAACACACGCACGCACCACGCACACACACACACACACACTCACACACGCACGCAGCACGGCACGCGCACACACACACACAACACACACACACACACACACACACATACACACATACACACCACACACAGACAGAGAGAGAGAGGAGTGGAAGAGAGGAGACGTGATATGTGCAGAGATGCGAAGAGAGAGAGGAGAGGAGAAGACGAGAGTGGAGAGAGAGTGAGGAGAGAGAGAGAGAGGAGAGGAGACGAGAGAGAGAACTTGAGAGAAAGAAAGAACACGCGCGTCCACACACACACGCACCACACACACACACACAACACATACGCGCGCATGCGTGCACACACACACACACACAACACACACACACACACACACACGCACACACACACACACACACACACACACACACACACACACACACACACACACACACATCGACAAGTGTGCGCGGTCCACACACACACACCACATACACACAGCCACGCGCGCGCGCACCACACACACACACACACACTCGCGGCGCGCGCGGCGCAACATCAGCACACACACGCACGCACACACAATCACACACCACACACACACACACACACACACCAGCACACGGACACACACACACGGACACACACGACATACACACAAACCACATGA
>JADBJO010014916.1:12500-16605 GCA_016801955.1 Conus betulinus
TTCTTCTTTTTCCTTCTTCTGTCTTTTCCTTCTTCTCTTCTTCTTCTTTTTTTCCTTTCTTTCCTTCTTCTCTTCTTCTTCTTTCTTCTTCTTCTTTCTTCTTCTTCTTCTTCTTCTTCTTCTTCTTTCATAAGAAAAGAGTGCGGGAGGAGGAGGAGGAGGAGGTGGGGAGTTCCGAGTAGGATCTGTGGATAAGAGATCGTTGACATGAAAAATTTCAACAAAAGAAGAAGAAGAAGAAGAAGAAGAAGAAGAAAAGAGAAAAGAAGAAGAAAGAAGAAGAAGAAGAAGAAGAGAGGAGAAGGAAGGAAAACAGAAAGAAAAGAGGAGGAGGAAGAGAAGAAGAAAAGAAGAAGAAGAAGAAAAGAAGGAAAAGAGGAGGAAGAAGAGAAGAAGAAGGAAGAGGAAGGAAGAAGAGAAGGAAGAAGAAGGAGAAGAAAGAATAAAGGAAGAAGAAGAGAGGAAGAAGGAGAAGAAGAAGAAGAAGAAGAAGAGAGGAGAGCCCGGACGGACAGACAGACAGGCAGACAGACAGACAGACAGGCAGAGTGGACTGACGCAGCAGAGGTCCAAACCAAAGGGCGCACAGACAAATGAAGAGTGGGGTGGGGGGGGGGGGGTGGAGGGAGGGGGGGGGGGAAGGTGTGTCTGTGGAGGGCAAACGTGACTTAGCAAGCGGAGGGGTGGAGGGTGGGGGGGGTGGGGGATAAAAAAAAATACTACAACAGTATAGAAGAAGGGCGGTCTCGGGGCAGGGGGTGGAGGGGGGTGGGGGGGGGGAGGAGGGGCAGAGGGGGTGGAACAGGAAGGGGAGGGGGAGGGGGGACGGGGAGGAAACGATGGGGGGTCGACATATTTACAAAGGGAAAAAAAAAAAAAAAAAAACGCAGGGCCGCGTTGGTATCACGGTTGAGCTGGGAAGTTAAAGTTTTCTGGGGGGGTTGGGTTAGGGTAGGGGTGGGGGGGGTGGTGGAGGGTTGGGGGTTGGGGGTGGGCCAGATTAGGGGGGAGGGGAGAAAACGAGAGAGAAGAAAGAGAGGAGGGAGGGGTAAAGAAGGAGAGAATCAAGAGAGAGGGAGAGGAGGAGAGGGAGAGAAAGTGAGAGAGAAAGAGAGAGTGCGTGTGTGTGTGGTGAGGACGAGAGAGAGAGAGAGAGAGAGAAGAAGCGAAGAGAGAGCGAGAGTGAGAGAGAGAGAGAGAGAGCAATGGATGTGAGAGCGAGAGGGGGGAGAGCAAAGAGAAAGAGAGAGAGAGAGAGAAGACACAGAGATAGAGACAGAGAGAGAGAGGATGACGAGAGAGAGGAAACACGAGAGTAGAGAGAGAGAAGAGAGAGAGAGAGAGAATGAGAGACAAAGAGGATTGAGGAGAGAGAGAGAGAGAGAGATTGAGAGTGACGAGGAGAAGAGAGTGAGTGAGAGAGGAGAGAGAGCGACAGATATTCCAACGAGGCAGACAGACAGGCAAACAGACAGATAGACAGACAGATAGACAGAAACAGAAACAGAAAGAGACGGAATGGCAGAGAGAGAGACAGAGACAGACAGACAAGACAGACACAGGACTGACCAACTGACGACAACAGACCGACAGAAAAAGCGAGAAAAAGAGAGAGGGTGGAAGTGTGTGTGTGTGTGTGGTGGTGTGGTGTGTGTGTGTGTGTGTGTGTGTGTGTGTGTGTGTGCGTGCTGCATGATTTTGACACAGAGAGACAGACAGACAGACAGATACATTAACAAACAGTAAGAGAAGAGAGACAGATCAGACAGATAAACAGATAACAGACAGACAGACAGAGAGGACGTTTTGACTTTGACATACACACAGACATACGTAACAGACAAACGAACAGAGGAGGAGGTGAGACGGAAATCAAAAGAAAACTGGACGAAACAAACGCACGCTTTGCGAGCGTTGTCTGTCTGTCTGTCTGTCTGTCTGTCTGTCTCTCTCTCTCTCTCTCTCTCTCTCTCTCTCTCTCTCTCTCTCTCTCTCTCTGCACCTCTGCACCTCCTCTTTTTTCTCCCTGTCTTTCCCCTCCCTCTCCTTTTTTCTTGACCCCCACCTCTCTCCTTTTTTATCTTCCTCTTCTCCCTTCCCCTTCTCTCCTTTTTCATCTCTCTCTTTACGTCTCTCATCTGTGTCTTTCAACACACACGGGCGCGCACACACACACACACCACACACGCATACACAAACACACATATACACACGCATACACACATACATCCACACGCGCGCGCGGCGCGCGCGCACGCGCGCGCACGCACGTACACACGCACACACATCACATACACACAAATACATGCAGACAGACAGACAGACAGAAAGAGATAGGGAGAGACAGACAGACAGCCAGACAGACAGACACAAAAACAGTCAGACAGAGGATAGATAGAGACGAACAGACAGCCAGACAGACAGAAAAAACAGTCAGACAGACAGAGATAGATTCAGAGACAGAGTCCAAGACAGAGAAGGGATAGAGAGAGAGAGAGAGTCTCACACACACACACACGCGCACACACACACACACACACACACACACACACACCACACACACACACACACACACACACACACACCACACACAAGCCAAGCGAAGAAGACAGACAGGCAGACAGAGTGACAGACGACGAAGTCTAAAGCAAAGAGCGCTCAGGCAAATGAAGAATGGGGGCAGGGGGAAGGGGGGGGGGGGTGAGGGGTAGGTGGGGAGTAGGGAGTGTAGGGGGGGGGTAGGGGGTGTCTGTGGAGGGCAAACGTGACTTACCAAGCGGGCAGGTGGGGGGGGGAACGGAGAGGGGGGGGGGGTTTATGATGCTGTCGAAGTACAGGAGGGAGGGCGGGGGGTGGGGAGGAGGTGGGGAGGGACGGAGGGTGGAGCAGGTAAGGGAGAGGGGGAGGGGAGGGGAGGGAGAGAGGGGGGGGGACGTGGAGGAAAAAGTTGGTGTACATAATATATTTTTACCGGGAGGAAAACAGGGTCTCTTGCTGGTCGTCACGGGTCAGCTTGACGTTACCTGTCTAGGGAGGGAGGGGAGGTTGGGGGGGGGGAGGCAGATAAAGGTTGAAGGGAGGAGAAAAGAGAGACGAGTGGAAAGGTACAGAGCGAGAAGGGAGAGAGAGAGGGGGGAGAAGGAGGGAGTGAGAGGCAAGAGAGAGAGAGAGGGAGGGGAGAGAGGGAGCGGGGAGAGGGGAGAGGAGATGGGGACAGAGACGGGAGAGAGAGGAAGAGAGGGGTTTCAGAGGGAGTGTGGTTTAGAAAGAGAGGGAGAGAAGGGGGGGAGAGAGGGGAGAGGAGAGATATAGAAGAGAGACGGAGGAGGAGAGGAGAGAGAGGAGGAGAGGAGGAGTGTGTGTGTGGTGTGTGTGGTGTGTGTGACTGTGTGGTGTGTGTGTGTGTGAGTGTGTGGTGTGGGTGTGTGTGTGGTGTGTGTGTGGTGTGTGTGTGTGAGAGAGACCAGAGTGTGTGTGTGTGTGTGTGTGTGTGTGGGTGTGTGTGTGTGTGGTGTGTGTGTGTGTGTGTTGTGTGTGTGTGTGTGAGGAAGGGGAGAGAGAGAGAGAGAGAGAGAGGATGAGTGTGTGTGTGTGAGAGAGAGAGAGGAGGATGTGTGTATGTGTGTGTGTGGGTGTGTTATGAGTTGTGTGAATGTGTGTGTGTGTGGTTGTGTTGTGTGTGTGGGGGGTGTATGTGGTTGATGTGTATGAGAGTGTGTGTGTGTGTGGGTGTGTGTGTGTGTGTGTGTGTGATTGTGGACGTGAGTGTGTGTGGGGGGTGTGTGTGTGTGTGTGGTGTGTGTGTGTGTGTGTCTGTTTGTCTGTGTCAGTGTCAGTGTCTGTGTCTGTGTCAGTGTCTGTGTGTGCTATTTTGACACAGAGAGATGAGCAGTGCAAAACAGACACAACATATGATAAACAAATAGTAAGGAACAGAAAAGACGAGGGAATTAGAGAGAGGAGAGAGGGAGAGAAAAGAGAGACAGACAGACAGAGCAGACGAGGAGGAGAGAGAGAAGAAGAGAGAGAGGACAGAGAGGGACAGGAGACAGAGAGGACAGAGACAGAGGGGGAGAGAAGAAAACTGTTGACACAAACACAGATA
>JADBJO010014916.1:16699-19199 GCA_016801955.1 Conus betulinus
AGTGTCTGTGTCAGTGGCTGTGTCTGTAGTGTGCTATTTTGTCACAGAGAGATGAACAGTGCAAACAGACACATATGATAAACAAATAATAAGGAACAGAAAAGACGATGGATTTGAGAGAGAGAGGGAGACAGACAGACAGACAGACAGACAGAACAGAGAGACAGACAGAGAGGGACAGAGACAGAGAGACAGAGACAGAGAGACAGAGAGAGAGAAAATGTTTGACACAAACACAGATAGGTGGAGGGTAAAGAGGTCAGACTGAATGAAACCAAGAGAAAACTGAAAGAAACAAGCACACGCGTGCGAGCTCTCTGTCTGTCTGTCTGTCTTTCTGCATATCTGTTTGTCTGTCTCTGTCTGTCTGTCTGTCTGTCTGTCTCTCTCTCTCTCTCTCTCTCTCTCTCTCCCTCGCACCCTCCCACCCTCATTCTCTCCCTTTCCCCCCTCTCTCCCTCCCTCTCTCTCTCTTTCTGCAACTCTCCACCCTCACTCCAACTCTTTTCTTCTTCGATCCTTCTTTCTGTCCCTCTATCTCTCCCTCCCCCCTCTCTACCCCCCCCTCTCTCTCTCTCACACTTTCTCTACCTCCCTCTCTCTCTCTCTCTCTCTCTCTCAATCCAGCTCTTTCTGTCTCTATCTCTGTGTCTGTCTCTGGAAAATTGTTCGTTGAATTAAGCCGAGAAGTCAAGATCAGGGGGTCGATTTCTAGAGATCAGTGGTATAATCACTTTAAAGGTGTTTTTTATGACTTACCTGTTGAATTAACACCAGTTCAGATTTTGACAAATGATGGCAAACCCGTATATATTGACTTTGACTTTTTGAATCAACCTATTTCTGTTACCGAAATTGAAGCTGCAATTCGAGCAATAAAGGTTAATAAGGCAACTGGCCCAGATAAACTTATTGGCGAGTTTTATAAGTACAGTAGACAAGTCATTATGCCTTTCCTTTTAAATTTTTCAATACAATTTTTGATGAGGGTTTGTTTCCGGAAGATGGTCAGTCTCTATCTTGCAACCACTATTTAAGAAGGATGATATGAATTGTCCAGATAACTACCGTGGAATCTCTTTGTTGAACATTTGTAGTAAAATATATGGCTTTGTTCTCAATAGAAGGTTAACGAAATGGATTGAAATGAACAGTATTCTCGGGGAGGAGCAAGCTGGTTTTCGTGACAAACGATGTACAACAGATCACATTTTCACTTTACTGGCAATGATTCAGAAGCAGTTGTTAAGACACAGGAAGCTCTATGTCGCATTTATAGACTTTAGGAAGGCTTTTGACCCAGTAAGTAGGGATAAATTGTGGAAGGTTCTCTCTATCAATGGCTTTAATGGAAAATTCTTGAAAGCATTGCAAAGTGTGTATAATGTTGTGAAGACTTGTGTTCGAACTAACGGTGACCTTACTGATACTTTTTATGCCCACGGGGCCTAAAACAAGGTGAGGTGTGTTCACCTGTGCTTTTTTCACTGTTCATCAATGAACTAACTAAAGATATGAACACTTTTGGTAGACATGGTATTCAGGTTTCTCCAGACCTCATCGCACTTTTGATTCTGTTATTTGCTGATGACGTTGCATTATTTTCTGATACAGTTTCTGGTTTGCAAACCCAACTGAATGTCATGTATAATGCTTCAAAACGTTTAGATTTACTTGTGAATCTGGAAAAGTCAAATATTGTTGTATTCATGAATGGGGGGTTACAAATGCTTCGAATGAAAATTGGACTTCTGGTGACGCTCAACTTTCCACTGTTAACCTGTATAAGTATCTTGGTAATATACTAACTAAAGATTATCCTTCCAACCATGTGTGACTTAGCAAACAGAGCAAAGAGAGGATTGATTGCTATCAACAGAATCCTATGGTCAATAGTGTGAACATTCTCCAGTATTTTCTTTAAGCTATCGATTGCCAAATACAACCTATCTTAACTTATGGAGCAGAGATTTGGGGACTGTCATCTAACCAGGAACAAACTGAAAGGGTGCACTTAGCTGCGATTAAAGATTTCTTGGTGTAAGTCCAAAAGCTCCTAGGCACTTAGTGTACGGCGAATCTGGAAGATACCCTCTTTATGTTAATACTTATGCAAAATGTATCAGATCTTGGCTTCATGTTGTTTGTATGGATAACAACGGACACCTGAAGAAAGCCTATGATATGATATTTTTTTTTCCCCCTATGATATGTTGCTACATCCGCAGAATCAAAATTATATTACGTGGACGACTAATGTTTGCTATGTTCTTTATTGATTCGGGTTTGTAATTGTTGGGGAAATGCAGAGTGTTGGTAATGTGAAAGCTTTTATTGCAGAGTTTAAGAAACGTTTAAGTGATTGTTACATCCAAGACTGGCATTCAGCTATAGAATCGCATGAGTTTGTACGATGTTTATCGGTCATATAACCAGTCTCTTGTTCGAAGTCCCTACCTCCGTGTAATTAAATCTTAAATAAATGTTAGCGAACCGCCCA
>JADBJO010014916.1:26699-29199 GCA_016801955.1 Conus betulinus
TATGCAAACCTCATCCAGCAACTCTGAATTCAAAAGTAGAGATATGACTGACTGAAACCAATTTATTGTCAGATTAACTCAAAGTTGTACTGACAAAGTAGAGATCATAAACAATTGCAGGCACAAATGGAAATCCTTGTCAACACACCATTCCTTAACACACCCTCCCTGAACGCACCCCCCAAAAATCAAAATTGTAAAAAGCTACAGGGCACGTGAAACACATGCAGAACCACGCTTGCACACACAGTATATAACACCGGTAACGTGCCCAAAATGAACACCCTGACGAGAGCAATAGCTCGAAACAATTTTGTCGGTTTTTTAACCTCCATTTTCAATCATACTTTTAAACTTATGTCGTTCCCTTTTTGGTTGAGTATTTTTAGAGTTCTTAACGGCTCTCTCTTAGCGCGTGTGTGTGTATGTATGAAAGCAAAATGTGCTTGTACGTGTATATGTGCGCGCGTGTTTGTTTGTGTGTGTGTGAGTGTGTGGCAGGGGGGTGATGGAGGGAGTTGTGAATGGAATCTGTGTGTATGGATGCTAAAATAGTTGCGTGTGTATCTGAGAGAGAGGGAGGGGGAAAAACAGAGAGAGAGAGAGAGAGAGAGACGCACACACAGACCCAACGACCCATCCCTACACATACATGCACGCGCGCGAACGCGCGCATGCGTGTGCGTACGTGCACACATACACACACATACACACACACACAAGCGCGCGCGCGCCCCAAAGCACTAGAAGAAAATCATACAGAATTCAACCAACAGCTGCGTACGAAATCCTAACATACGGCAGTAGTACGGCCGGGGGGGGGGGGGGGGGGGGGGGGGGGGGGGGGGGGGGGGGGGGGGGGGGGTCATGTGTTTCTAAGCAACCCAGAAAGCTCACAAAACGGCTTAACAAAATCACACCATATTGGCTTTTGGTAGGTCTTTGTTTAGAAGAAGGGGAGCGATGCATAAAGAAACAGACGTCGATCTCTGAAGAAAGCCGTGTTATATCAAGAGTCGAAGAGAGATCTTACCTAATCCAACACCAGCGGTATTCAATTCATCATGGTCCATTCTTCCAGAACAGCACTGAGCACACACACACATACGTTCTTTGCGTTCGCTTGTTGGCAGCGGGAGGAGTATTACACATAGCCAAACGCCACAATTAGGATTTTGCACTAGAACACTACACCACGAAAGTGTCTTGAGCCAGCATTTAATGTTAAACTGAAAATTGATCAAAAGAACAACTCCACCACCAATTAGTTCCCTTGTCTTGGGGGGGGGGGGGGGGGGGGGTATTTTCACCGATGAAATTACAATCTTCGAATGCGTGACCTTCCCTTTAGCTGACGTCATATTTCAGGCCTTTGCGCTACTCACCCGTGACCCAATCTCTTAACACCAGCTGGAAGCGCCCCAGAGAGTCCCATTCCTTCGATTTCAATCTGTTTGCTTGGAACCACCTGGCTTGTACCTTGATGGCTATAGGAAAGAAAATGAGGAGAATCAATTTTCAGACACATTACACATTCTCAAAACGATCCAGTTGCGCCAGTCTATAAATGTTGGACCCCTTAAGCAAAGCCTTGGCGCATTAATTTTTGGTGTGCAGCCTGTATGCCCAATCATACACACGCATATGGGGGCCGGAATAGCTCAGTGGTAGAACACCGGACTCGTAATCTTGGTGATCCTGGGGTTGCGAGTTCGAATCGCCGCCGGGCCGAGTCGGTACAGGGGGATTTTTCCCTCGCAGTTAACATTGGTTCTGACAACATTTCCCATACAGTGCTTCGAATGAGACTATAAACCGAGGTTCCGTGTGTGAACGCACGCATAACATCATGCACACACGTTAAATCTCATCACCAACTTTCGGAAGAGAAGGCCAGTTTGGCCGTGGGTGTGGATGACACATTACACCCGAAGCTGGAGTATGGCTACCTGTAACGGCAGGATGAAAAACGTTCATAGATACACAAAACCCCACTCCCTTTGTTGGGGAGATAAGATTAATCCTTACCTGTCTATACAGGGAGTGTCCGCAGGAGTATCAGCTGCGTACGCAGAAAGATACACGCGCCCTGGGGGGTGGGGGAGGGGGGGGGGGGGGGGTGGAGAAAGAAAAGCAAGAAAAGAAAAAAAGAAAAGAAAAAGTTTTTTTTTTTTTTTTAAATCTCCGTTCAGTAAACACTTAACGTAGCAGAAGTCAGGAACAAAAAATACACTGACCTCCGTGGTCAGTGCCGCCAATTCCGGCTCAACACCACAGCGTGTAAACACGTCATAAGGCCATGTTGCACGCACGTGAGCACGTTTATATGCACAGGGACATACCCACAGGCGCACGATCTCTCTCTCTCTCTCTCTCTCTCTCTCTCTCTCTCTCTCTCTCTCTCTCTCTCTCTCTTATATTTTTCGTTGCTGTTGTTGTTCTTGAGAGCATGGTGTAAAAAAGCTATTAGCTTATCCATTTTACCCTCAAATAAAAATAT
>JADBJO010014916.1:34199-45765 GCA_016801955.1 Conus betulinus
TTTTTTAATGCTGAATCATTATTATTATTATTATTATTATTATTATCATCATCATCATCATCATCATCATCATCATCATCATCATCATCATTATTTATCATCATCATCATCATCATCATCATCATCATTATTATTATTATTATTATTATTATCACAAACCTTCGTTTCTCAGATGATACAGACTGTTTTGGCAGGAGGAGAGGAACTCACCACCCTCGCACAAAAGCTGGACGAGGCCTACGCTACATTCGGAATAGAGGTCAGCATTAGGCGCACTTCCAGCCACTACGGGTCACGGCAGGTCTAGCCTGTGTCGCCGGTGGGGGACGGCTCCTGGAGATGTGGAGCGATATGCGATGGAGCGCTGCCCGACTACGACTACCGTGGTCTGGGATACCGTGTTCCGAGCCAGGCAGACATGGGGGGCACTCCTTGTGGGGTTGGACTGAAAAATTGCCCTCTCGGCCATAGTCTGCGAGTACCCGCCGAATTTGAGGGACTCGTGCAGCGCTCCAGCGCTCTTTTGTCCTGCTTCCTCTTTGAGGCGGCCTCACGCGGCACAGGACCATCGCCACCCGAGCATGAAAGAAGGCCACCTGGAGGTCCTGAAGACAGCCTTTTGAGGGGGAAAGAGGCGAAGAACACCGACGCCCATCGTCGGCCGACCAACAACCCGACTTTGAACTAAACTTCAAAAGGAACCAGGGATCAGAGAACGACAGACGACGGCCCCCTCACGGAACTCCCCCACTACCGCCAGCGACGACAGTTGCCACAGAATATGCAGACCTGTGTCTGCGAGTGTACCTTGTCCTTAAGGGCCTCAGGCCAATAGGACGTTAGTCTCACCAAGGAACGAAACGTGCTTGAGGGTTCACAGCCCAGAAGGTCGTCAAGCTGACCCAGAGAAAAGGCAGGTAGTGCCCCTTGTCTCTGAACTCACCTCTACGACTGTCGACGGAAAGAGAGGCTGAGGCAGGCAGAGGCTGAGGCAGGCACATAGAGAGGCAGAGGCAAGCAGAGGCAGAGAAAGGCACATAGAGAGGCAGAGACAGGCACAAAGACAGGCAGAGGCAGGCACAGAGGCAGAGGCAGGCACATAGAGAGGCAGAGACAGGCACAGGCGGGCACATAGAGAGGCAGAGGCAGGCACAGAGGCAGAAAAACAGGCACATAGAGGCAGAGGCAGGCACATACAGAGGCAGACACAAAGAGAGGCAGGCACATAGAGAGGTAGGCACAAAGAGAGGCAGAGGCAGGCACAAAGACAGGCACAGACGCAGGCACATAGAGAGGCAGAGGCAGGCACAAAAGACAGGCACAGACGCAGGCACATAGGGAGGCAGAGGCAGACACATAGAGAGGCAGAGGCAGGCACATAGAGAGGCAGAGGCAGGCACATAGAGAGGCAGAGGCAGGCACATAGAGAGGCAGAGGCAGGCGGAGGCGGGCACAAAGAGGGGCAGAGGCAGGCATCAGAAGACAAGGGCAGACAAGACAGAGGACAGAGGAGAGAACCGGCGGCACGTCTTGGCACAGAGACAAGCCTTCGCACATCACCAACACGAATGTAGCGAGCTGGTGCGGAAGTCCCTCTTGCGATGTCACCCCCCCGACTCTACCCTTAAGGGGCCCAGCCCAGACCAGGAACGTCTTTTCTCACTTCGCCATGTCCCGGAGTTCCAACCCGATGTCTAAATGAAATTGAAATGAGGCAGGGAACAGTAAACACGTGGGGTAATTTTAGCTCCCATAAGAAAAACCTAACACAGAGTAACTTTTATTCCAGACTGGCACAGCCTTTTTAAACTTGAATAAAATCAGACAAATACAAAGACGAACAATCTAATAAGGGGAGGGGTGGGGGGGGGGGGGGGGGGGGGGGGGGGGGGGGGGGGGACAAGCGCTAGCCAACAAACTCAACTGTCGTCATAGTAATGACATGGCAAAGATTTGGACTGGGGGGGGGGGGGGGGGGGGGGGGGGGGGGGGGGGGGGAAGAGGAGACGTTGAAGATGGAGAAACCGGAAACATGATACTAAGAAATTAAATTATAGATATGAAAACTCTTCAATAGCTGCGTGAGGGAACCATCGTAATCCCTTTTTCAAGGCAGATCTATTTGTATTGCCTGCTCCGAGGCCTTTCATCCGCTGGATCGGAACTCATCAGGGAGACACGGCTGGTTGTGTCTGTGCTCCTGGCGTCAAATAGAGACACACCACAGTCCATAATACTGTGGTGTTCTCACCACCAAGGGTGCAAAAAAGAATCCAACAGCACTCCGAAAGCAGCCAGTGAAGGGTAGTAAATGAAACAAAACGAAAGTGTTGGGAGGAAAAAAGTTGCTGAAAAACCAAAGACATTATGCAAACAGTATAAAATGTAGGGGACAATCTTTGAACCTACGCTTGAGGGTCCACCCAAGGGTTGCAAGGGAGATCAAAAGACAAACACAAAGACGGACAGAAACAAATACAAATAACCTCGATTTAATCGAAACGAGATTGAAAATGAAATGAAGCAGAGAACAGTAAACAATGAACAGTAAACAAGCAGGGTAATTTTTGCTCCTATAAGAAAACCTAACACAGAGTAATGAGTGAGTGAGTGAGTGTGTGTATGTGTGTGTGTGTGTGTGTGTGTGTGTGTGTGTGTGTGTGTGTGTGTGTGTGTGTGTGTGTGTGTGTGTGTGTGAGAGAGAGAGAGAGAGAGAGAGAGAGAGAGAGAGAGAGAGAGAGAGTTTCGTATTGATATTAACGTCTGCCCTCGAGAGTTTAAAAACGCCAAAAGTGCTTCCGCTTCCGAGTCGAATGATCCGCTAGGTTCAACTGATTTCAGACCATCTCCTTACTTTCGGTTTTGCCCAAACTCCCCAAGAGACATACACACAGGAACGCATCTCAGTTCAAAGAGAAAAAAAAAATTTCATCCACTCCAGTCGGAAATTCAATCTGATGATTCTTTCAATACAACATTTTCGTGAATGTGTGACTGACGGCCTTTAAACATGAACCATTCACAAAAGGCCGGTTGTTTTTCTTGACTTCAGAAAGGTCTTTGATTTTTTTTCCTATTCTTTTCAAAGAAACTGGGTGCTGGTTTTTTTTTTTTTCTGTTTGAAGTATTTTTTCGCCATCTTATTGTTCCAATCATATTTGAATGACAGAACACAATATGTTTCATCCAAATGCCAACATTTACTCCACAGAGTCATTCAGACATGGTAGCCCTCAAAACATATTTCTATGCCTTCTTCTTTACTGTAGCTTCATCAATAACTTACCATTGTTCGTATCAGGAAATCACAAACGACTTATTTGCTGATAACTCGTCCCTCTAAGCACGTGGAAGCTGTCTGCAACTTGTAGAAATATCTCCCAAGAAAAAGCCTTACTGAGGGACCAGCTTGGTGTGATTCAAACTCAGTTGTGATACACCCAGCCAACACTAAATTAATCATTATAAACACTCGCGTAAGCTCCTCTTTGCCAGACTTCATTTGAAGGGCACTTCAGTTGAATGGGTAAATGAGATGGTGTTTTGGGCGACATGGCAGATGGAGAATAAGAACGGCGATCTCCGCTCTACAATGTATGCAATGTAATCTCCGTTTTGTTCTTAAGTGCTACATTAACATTACCTGCCCTAATCCCTTTTTTTTTAACGCACACTCGTGTCCATTTCTTTATTCTAATATCCCATTCACATCTTGTAAAAGGCGAAGAAGTTCTTTGATGCTTACCATGCGATATACCACTAACTGTACAAAGTGGTGGGGGGGGGGGGGGGGGGGGGGGTTGTTTTGTTTTGTTTGTTTCTTTAGGGGGTGCGGTTTGAGCGTTGGGACTTACATGATGTCGGACATAAATACTTTACAACTCCACGAACATCTTATTCAGAGATGTTCCACCTGACGTCATTTTTGACTTTCTGAAACAAACAAGCATTTGTTTGTATTGTTTTGTTTTGTTTGTTTGGTTTTTAATCTGATCTAAGGTTTTATGGAAGAACATATTCACGTAATTCCGGCGTGCTTCTGAAAAAAAATCTGTCTTAATGAGGTGTGTGTGTGTGTGTGTGTGTGTGTGTGTGTGTGTGTGTGTTTAATGTATTGCCAGCGAGGTGGCGGCCTTGAAACGACCTTTTTTGCGGGGATGGGGTTAACCTCTCTCTCTCTCTCTCTCTCTCTCTCTCTCTCTCTCTCTCTCTCTCTCTCTCTTCAGCAAGAAGGGATATGTGTAGTACATAACAGTGTCCACACAAAAGATGGACTTAGTTCTTTCTGACGATGGACAGTAAAGCTGCTCCTTCTAGTTGAACATCTAACAACAGATGAGAAACCCAAGTCCACCCAAGCATACTGTCTGCCAACAAACAACTTGACTTCAACAAGGCTTCGTGTCGGTTCAAGGTGTACCAACATATGCAATGCTAAGTTACAGTAATGCTCGTTTTTTTTCCCCTGACTGAACAGCAAGCAGTTCTGAATCACAGCTATTTCCTTGTACTCTACCCACACCATTGATCAATCCAAAACAAAACTGACCTCGCTTATAATTATCAGGATCGTATATCTGGAACACACTTGCACCTACTCGACAAAACATAACTTGATTTTAACGTCGTTTTGAAGAAACATTCCTATGAACGTCTTATCTTGTTTGATTTTTTGTTTTTTTAATCACTGTTCTCCCCCTTTCCGAGCACTTCTGTTAAACATTAGCCTATTTGATTGAATGAAGTGTCTGAACTCACACTATTCATAACACCACCGGACTCTCTCTCTCTCTCTCTATATATATATATATCTCTCTCTCTAACCACCCCTACCCCCCACCCACACCCACTCTGTCTCTGTCTGTCTGTCTGTCTGTCTGTCTCTCTCTCTCTCTCTCTCTCTCCTCTCTCTCTCTCTCTCTCTCTCTCTCTCTCTCTCTCTCTGCAAAGCCTTTAAGAGAAGACGTTGTTGTATCTTGAGTTATCAAAGTCATTTGTTGGAATGTGATTTAGTGTACTAAGTCCACATATGAGCTATTACGGTAGGGTTTTTCCCGCCGCCTGTCCATGTGTTTTTTTGTGTGTGAAGTTTTGTTTGTTGTTTTGTTTGTTTGTTTGTTTGTTTGTTTGTTTTTTTTTTGCTGTCCCAACCTCTGCGCCACCTCAGAGGCAGTGCACCCACGCCGCTCATTCCGACACCCCGCCGCATCCCGGCACCGGCCATCCACAGGAAGCAGTCAATGTCAAGTCGTCAAGAGGCAACCACCGTAGGAGACACTGCACTGCTGCCGAGTCACTTCGGTGGTGTTCAGTGGCACCTGTTCTAATCTAACATACGCAGGACACCACCTACTAAGCCCCACCCCACACCCCACCCCCCTACTGACGACAATAATTGCTTAGTCGCGGAGCCGGCGTGAGTGAGTTCTCCCTCCGGAGGGCGCCACCACGTCCGTCCAGCGACAGCCCCCATGGATTCGCCGATTTCGGTGACCCCGACGGAACCAAACCAAGGCCACAGACGTGGAGAGGACATCGAAATTGATGTCACCATGAGAGCAGGGCATGAAGGGCCACAGAATTTGAGACCTTTTTTTTTATGCTGATCGATGAGAATGAGGATGATTAAGATGATGCTACAGATTTCCATTTCGGTCTGAGACTACATGACAGGGCTGTAGTCTACGCTTCCTTTCATAATATATCCCGGCGTCAACCAGGCCCGAGAGATACAGGCAACACTGTTGGTCAGGAAATTTGAGCAACACTCTCAGAAACGCAGTGTTGGTCAGGAAATTTGGCAACACTCTCAGAAACGCATCCATTAAGTGGATGAAACTCGACTGTGTGGTCCCAGTCTTCCCAACTGAGTCCGCAGCAAACTCAACTCTGGGTAGGAGCCGGTCGGGGCAGAAAAACCCACATGACTCTGATGGGATTCGAACCCCCCGCGACCTCCCAGCCGGGAGTCCGCGACTTTTTTTTTTTCTTTTTTTTTCTTTTTGCTTTTAAGCAGCTTAAAATTCTGTTCTTTCTGTTGTCTCTCCTCCCTCCTCCACTCCCCCTCCCTACCTCCTCCCTCTCTCCCTCCTCCTCTCTCTCTCTCTCTCTCTCTCTCTCTCTCTCTCTCTCTCTCTCTCTCTCTCTCTCTCTCTCTCTGTGTATCGTAATGATTTTCCACTCCTCTCTCTCTCTCTGTCTTTCTGTTCTGTCTCTGTCTCAGTTTCTCTCTTCTCTGTCTCTGTTCTGAGTAGCTCTCTCTCTCTTCTTACTTTCTCTCCTCTCTCTCTCTCTCTCTCTCTCTCTCTCTCTCTCTCTCTCTTTTAACTGATTTCCAATTCTTCGTTCCTCCTTCCCTCCCCCACTTGCTTAATGCCTCTAAATATGCACTGTATAATTCATTGTTGTATATGGTGTTCTTGTGCTGTTTTGTGTCATTTTTTTTTTTCTCCATGATATTATTATTTGCAGATATTTTTCTTTCTTTGAGAGCTGGGTGAAAAAAAATCAGACTTAAGAATTTAGAGACTTTCTTGTCGGTATTACAATTATGTTCACTCTGCTTTTACAGTCATTTGTTAGTACAACTAATGTTTACATTCATTTGTTAGTACAAGTAATTCCTTCTTAAATGTAGAGAGAGAGGGAGAGAGAGAGAGAGAGAGAGAGAGAGAGGAGGGAGAAGAGGAGAGGAGAGAGATGAGAGAGAGAGAGAGAGAGAGAGGGACGAGAGAGAGAGAGACCTGAAAAATGAGAGCTGAAAAAATGATGCGTGCTTGGCAAGATGGCAATGCTTAAACTTCGGCCTAACATCTTCCTTCTTAAATGTATCAAACCAGTCAATCAATCAGCCGATCAACCAATCACTCAATCGATCGATCGGTCAAATAGTTACTGCATCCACGAACCTCCCCCTCCCCTTTTGTCCCTAATCATTCCTCTCTGCTTCTTGCTTCTCTCCAGAATCATCCCACTCCCCACCCCACCCCCCTTCCTGTTGCCCCCACCCCCGATCTTCCCCCTCCTCCTCCTTCTCCTCCACCTGCGATCCTGTTTCCTCTTCTCTTCTTCAGCACTCTCTCAGGCTCTTTAAAACAATCCACTTTAAGCCAGTCAAGTGCCTGTGACAACCCCCCCCCCCCCCCTCTCTCTCTTTTTCTCTCTCGTGCACGCGCGCGCGCTCACATACACACACACTGTCCCCCCCCCCCACACACACACACACTGACACACAGACACACACACACACACACACGCGGTGCGCGCGCGCACGCGCGCAATACAACACAACACACACACACACACACACCACACACACACACCACACACACACACACACGCTCAACCACTACCAATTAACTCTCTCCACTCAGGCGCCTGTTGCAGGCTGAGAGAGAGAGAGAGAGAGAGAGAGAGAGAGAGAGAGAGAGAGAGAGACGAGAAGAGAGAGAGAGAGAGAGAGAGAGAGAGAGAGAGACAGACAGACAGACACACAGACACCACAGACAGACAGACAGACAGGCAGGCAGGAGAGAGACAGACAGACAGACAGAGACACAGAGAGAGAGAGAGAGAGAGAGAGAGAGAGAGAGAGAGAGAGAGAGGAGAGAGAGAGAGAGAGAGACGTACAGAGAGCCCGCTGGCTGCGGGCCAAAACGCAAGAGCGCTGCAAGCTACAAAAACGAGGGGGTCGGGCGGGTGGAAAAGAGGGAGAGAGGGAGAGGGAGGAGAGAGGGTGGGGGACAGAAAGGAAGGTGGGGGAGGAGGGGAGGCGAGGAAAGGAAAAGCGGAGGGGGAAGGGGGGGGGGGGGCTGGAAGGGGAGGAAGAAGAAGTAAAAGAGGTGGTACGAGAGATAGAAAGGGGTGGCAGGAAAGAGAAGAGGAGGGGGTAGAGGGTAGTTGTGGGGTGGGAGAAACGGAAGGGAGAGAGGAGGAGGAGGAGGAGGAGAAAGGTGGGGGAAGGGGGGGGGGAGCTAGAGGCGTGGTGGTGGAGGAAGGGGAAGGAGAGGGGGTGTGGGGGAGAGATGAAGGGTCTAAATTGTTGTGGGGGTGGGGCTGGTTGCTAGGCGACGGAGCTCCCCGACCCACCGGCTACGTAATGTCAGAGAGGGGTTGGGAGGGAAACAGTGGGGGCGGGGGGGGGGGGGGGGGGGAGGGGGAGGGGAGGGGGTGTGGGGGGAGGGAGAGGGTGAAGGGAAGGCGCTAGCGTGGGGGTGGGGGGAGGGGAAGAGGGTGGGGGGGGGGTGGAATGGATCAGCGCCAGGGAGGGAGGAGGAGGAGTGGTAGGGGGGGAGGTCGGGGTGGGGGTGGGGGGGGGGGGGGCGCGTGTGAGGGGAGGTAGGGAGGGATGAGGAAGGGTGGGAACTAGGTAGAGAGAGAGGGAGGGAGGGAGGGGGAGGGTGATAATGGTTCTTGGACGAGGGTCGGGGCTTGAGAGAGGGGCGGGTGGAAAGGGGGGAGGGGAGGGGGAGGGGATGGAGGGACCGGGAGGGACCGGGAGAGGGGAGGGGAGGGGAGGGGAGGGGAAAGGGATGGGGGAGGAAAGAAGTTGAAGTTGGGGTTCTGGGTGGAATGGTTTTTGAGCCAGCGCTTGCTCCTCCACCACAGGGCCAAAAGAAGTGGGTAGGCCCACGGTGGGGGAGGAAAAAAGCCCCCACCACCACCACCACCCCTCCCAATCCCCCCACCCCTGCCCCCTCCACCCCCCCCCACATCACGCACTTTCCTCCCATCAACCCTTCTCTCTCTCTCTCTCTCTCTCTCTCTCTTCCTCCCCCCCCCCACACACACACACACACTTGTACACCTTTTTTTTTTTTTCTTTTTCTTTTTCTACTTTTTCGATGCGCCCCCTCTTGTCTCTACCCCACCATTCTCTCCGAACACAGAGTTACTTCAATTATCCGTCCTTCTTCTTTCTTCTTTCTTGTGGTGTGTGTGTGTGTTGTGTGTGTGTGTGTGTGTGGTGTGTGTGTGTGTGTGAGAGAGGAGAGAGAGAGAGAGAGAGAGAGAGGGAGAGAGAGAGAAGGTGTGTGGGCAGTGGAAGGGAAGGGAAGAGACGGGGTGGAGATGGGGGGTGGATGGAAGGAGGGAAGTGATACAGGGGTGGAGAGGAGGAGAGGTGGGGGGGTGGGGGGCTGGGTTGGAGGGAGGGGAGAAGGAGGGGGGGGGATGTTTGCAGCCTGTTATCTGTAAGTGGATTAAATAGAGGCCTTTTATTTTTACTGGGACTTTGTTTTATTTCGCTTTTGATTTCCCAGCTATGATGCTTTCAATCCCTCCCTCCCTCCCCCCTCCCCGCAACCTCACTCCTCCCCTCCGTACCCTTCCCTTCCATCCCCTCTGTCCGCTTTCGTCTAGTGTGTGTGGTGTGTGTCTGTGCTGGTGTGTGTGTCTGTGTGTGTGTGTGTTGTGTGTGTGTGTATGTGTGGTGTGTTGTGATGTCAGCGTGTGTGTGTGTGTGGTGTGTGTGTGTGTGTGTGTGTGTGGTAGGTGTCGTGTGTGCTGTGCGTGTGTATGTTGAGATGTGGTGGTATTGTAGGTGTGTGTGTGGTATGTGTGGGTGTGTATGTGGGGGGTGGTGGTATGTGTGTGTGTGTGTGTATGGTGTGTGTATGTGTGTGGTGTATGTTGTGTATGTGGGTGGGTGTGTATGTGTGGAGTGTGTCGTGTGTAATGTGTTGTGGGTGTGTGTGTATGTAGTGTGTTGTGTGTGTGTTGGGTATGTGTGTACGGGGTGGGTGTGTGTGTTGTATGCCTGATAGGTGTGTGTATGGTGTCTGTTGCTGTGTGGGTGTGTGTTGATGGGATGGTGGTGATGGGGTGTATCTGTAGGGTGTGTGTGGGTGTTTGTTATGTGTGTGTGTGTGTGTGGGTGCCTGTGTATGGTGTGTATGTGTGTGGGTGTGTGTGTGATGTGTATGTGAGTGTGTGGTGTGGGTGTGCTGCGCTGTGTATGTGTGTGGGTTGTGTGGGTGTGTATGTATTTGTGGGTGTGTGTGTGTGTGTATGTGTCTGGTGAGTGTCATTTTTGGTGGTTATGTGTGTGTGTGTAATTGTGTGTGTGGTGTGTGTGATGGTGTAGTGGGTGGTTGTGTTGTACTGTATGTGTGTGTGTGTGTGCCTGGTGTGTGGGTGTGTATGTGTATGTGCGTGTGTGTGTGGTGGTTGTGTGGTTGGTGTGTGTGTGTGTGTGTGGTGTGTGGGGTGTGTGTGTGTAGGTGTGGTGTGGAGGTGTATGTGTGATGTTGTGTATGTGTGGTTGATGTATGTGGTGTTGGTGTGTGGATGTGTGTATGTGTGTTGTGGTGTTGCCATAGTGGGTGTGTGTGGTGTGTGTGTGCTGTGTGCTGTATGTGTCGTGTGTGTGCTGGGTGTGTGTGTGTGGTGTGTGTGTGTGGTGTGTGTGTGTGTGTGTGTGGGTTGTATGGTGTCTGTGTGTGTGTGTGTGTGTGGGGGTGTGGTGTGGTGTGTGGGGTGGGTGGTGTGTGTGTCCCCCTCCAAACCTGTTCAATACTCCCTTTTATATGTGAAAAAATAAATCTTTCAATGTCATTCTTCTTCTTTTATTCTTTATTCTTCTTCTTCTTCCTTCTTATCCTCTTCTTCTTCTTCTTCTTCGTCTGCTCTCAATCCTTCTTCTTCTTCCTTCGTCTTCTTCTCTTCGTCTTCTCCTTCTTTCTTTCTTCTGCTTTCTTTCTTTTTCCTTCTTTTCTTCTTTCTTTCTGCTTTATTCTTCTTCTTATTCTTCTCTTCCCCTCTTTCTTTCCTTCTCTTCTCTCTTCTTTATTATCCGTCTTCTTCTTCTTCTTCTTTCTTCTTATTCTTAGTTCTTCTTCTTCTTCTTTTAATATTATTGCTATGAATGATGAATCATCATTTATCTTTTGTTATCATTGTTATTATTATTGCATTATTATTATTATTATTACTATGATTCATTAGTCATCATTACTTCCACTACCACTACAACAACCAAAAAAAACCCCTTTACTTTATGGCTACTACTACTGCTACCATTACTAACAATAATCGTTCCTACTACTAACCGTATTTAATCATTACTTGTGGTTGTTATCAGCACTCCAATACATTATCAACATATCATCCATATCATTCGTAAATCACAAAGCTGTGTGTCTTTTCGTAAGTGGTAGACCGGGGTGATTTTGGTCCCAAGTCTGAAAAACCCAACCCAGTTTTTCTTCCTACCTAATCCCGTTGGCCCTCACGCCCCCTCGCATCCCCACTTATCCACCACACACTCCACCAAATCCTTCCCCCCCTTTTCCCCTTTTTCCTCCCCCCTTCCCTTTCCTTTTCCTTCCCCCTCACCCTCCTTGCCTATCTTCCCTTCTTTCCCCCCCTCCCTCCCCCCCTCCCCCCCCCCCCCCCCCCCCCCCCCCCGCCCTCCCCCCCCCCCCCCCCCCCCCCCCCCTCCCCCCTCCCCCCTTCCTTCCCCCCTCCCCAAACCTTCTCCGTGTGAACCTTCCGAACGTGTCCGACAACTACAGCGGAGGATCTTACAAAACACTTTAACGACTTTAAATGAGACAGACAGACCAGA
>JADBJO010014917.1:0-25000 GCA_016801955.1 Conus betulinus
TTCCTCTGCCTTCCTTTCCATACTCCCCCGTCCCATCTTCTGTGCTCTCTTACTGGCTTTTTAACACTACTCATTAACGCCCCACCCCCACACCCCCCCTTCCACAGCCACACCCACTTATTTCCAATGGCAGTGAGCCTTAAAGACCTCACAGTGAATTCAAATGGTTCTGGAATACTCAAATGAATTTTAGAGAATCCCAACATCGACATTAATACAAGGCTGTGTGTAGACATTGAAATACAGTGTACAAAATGTGACAATCAGAACAGAAATATAGAGCTATCTTATGCATCGAATCACAAAGAAAGGGTGATGAACAATGCCAAACAAAACTAGAAGTTGGAAAAATAAAGACCCACACAGTCGAGTTTCATCCACTTAATGGATGCGTTTCTGAGAGTGTTGCTCAAATTTCCTGACCAACACTGCAGGTGCCTGTATCTCTTGGGCCTGGTTGACGCCGGGATATATTATGAAAGGAAGCGTAGAGTACAGCCCTGTCATGTAGTCTCAGACTGAAATGGAAATCCGTAGCATCATCTTAATCATCCTCATTCTCATCGATCAGCATTAAAAAAAAATGTCTCAAGTTCTGTGGCCCTTCATGCCCTGCTCTCATGGTGACCTCAATTTCGATGTCCTCTCCCACGTCTGTGGCCTTGGTTTTGGTTCCGTCGGGGTCACCGTATCGGCGAGTCCATGGGGGCTGTCGTTGGACGGACGTGGTGGCGCCCTCCGGGGGGAGAGCTCACTCACGCCGGCTCCGCGACTAAGCAATTATTGTCGTCAGTAGGGGGCTTAGTAGGTGGTGTCCTGCGTATGTTAGATCAGAACAGGCGCCACTGAACACCACCGAAGTGACTCGGCAGCAGTGCAGTGTCTCCCCGGTGGGTTGCCTCTTGACGACTTGACATTGACTGCTCCCTGTGGATTGCCGGTGCCGGGGCTGCGGCGGGGCCGACCGGGCTGTGGCTGTGGACAGGGTGTCGGAACACTTTTTTCGTTTTCTTTTTTCAAATTTACTCGACTGTACAAACAATGCAATGTGACCAAAATCTGATGTGACCGATGCGAAAGGCAGGTAAAAAATTGGACACCCACAACATCAGATAGGATGAGGTTCTATAAGCAGGATCACTGAACAAGTCCTTCATTCGTACTCAGTTTTTCCCAGCCCTTTCTTGGGTTTAGGTTGCCTTAATTCTGTGCTCCGAAATGTAAATGAGTTGTGTGTTTTGTCCTTCTCCTCCAAAAAAAAAAAAAAAAAGCAAAAAACATTGTGACATTCACGGGCAATGCTGTCTCTGCACACTTCCCAGTGGGGAAAAAAAATGGTCCTTGGACAATGATTCAGACCCCTTCATCCAATATCTTTGAAGGGCTTTTTTTTTTTTTTTTTTTTTTGAAGGCTCTATCAAGATAAACCTGATTGGTCAATTGGGTGCTGCTCTTCTTATTAATCATAACCAAATCGGATTACAGCTTAAAATGCAGTCAGATAAATTTTTAGAAAAGACATATAATATGAATGGTTCTTACTGTTTTCCTTTCAAAGATGTGTGCCTAATAAAGCTAGTGGCAACAGACACAATGACTGTAAAAGCACACTGTGCCTTTGTCCTCCTTGCCATGCTCCAGTTTTCCCAAAACGACCACCAATCTATGTTCCTGCAGAACACCTGAGCAGGCCCAGCATACACAGAAAATCCAGAACCTTCTTTGTCTCCTACACAGAAACAGAGGAGATATGTATTAACATTTTTCTTCGCTCCATTTTGCTAAAACTAAGATACCCCCCCCCCCTTTTTTTTTTTTTTTTTTTTTTTTTCCCCCTAATTTACAGTATTGCCCAACCCTTTCAGTTTTTCTCTAATGACTTTTTTTTCATATCTTTTTTAATCCACTTGTTATATGTTTTGTGTAAAGGATTCATAGACCTACTGTTTGTGTGAACCCTGACAGAACTGCAGACATATATGCACAGGTATCAAGTCCACACATACAATCATCCATCCACACACAGATACCAGGGACTGGCCACTCACAGCATTCTTGAACTGCTCCGTTGACCTGTCTGATGGGTTGTAAGCATGTCGTCGAACTTGGTGGACATCTGGTCAGCGTTCACATCCCTGCATTCCCAGCATGCTTGTGATCTGGGGGGAGAAAAAAAAAGGGCAGCAAGCTGATCACAGACTTACATCAAGAAGGCCAACAAATTTATCACTATTAGCTCCTGGATTTTTTTCTTTTTTTAAGTAAGTCACCATGTATCATATTACAAGTACCATGTATCAATAATTTACAAAACACCTTGAATGTTGCTGTATGATCAAAAATCATTTAGAAACATTTAAACTAAGTACAACCTAAAATATGCTGTATGATCAAAAATCATTTAGAAAAACAAAACAAAATTACCATACAACGAAAAAATAAAAAGACAGTAAAGATTAGATCAACGGAGCTATTCTTTATAGCCCATACAGAGCAGCATTTATGAGTGAAAAAAACAAAACAAACTAAAAACAACACTTGTCCTCTGGCAAGACTTTACTTTTGTATACCATCCAAGGAAATGTTTGTACATCATGCACGCTTCATAAGCAGCATGATTCACATATTTAAATGAATAAATATTAAATGAACCATTCCTCCATTAATGACTTGAGGGACCTTCTCCACCTGCTGAAGGTTGCTGGTTTATGTAGATGAAGACAAGTGGTGTCAAACAAGAGTCTGGGTCAGCTTGTCCAATTCACAGCAAAGCCTCACAAGTCTATCATGTCTTGCCCTCATTTTTGGGGGTAAACAAAAATCTTACACTAAATACAAGCGAATGGACAGCCTGTAGCTTTGGATATGCAAATCCTCAAAGTCTTTTATCTCTGACCTTCATTCAAATCAAAAAAAAAAAAAAATCTCACACCTGAAAGTGTTGAATGGTAGTTTTGGTTGTCTAACATAAGCATTTCGGTAAAACTGGTTGAGTTGCTTATATTTTACTGTGTGTTTTTTTTTCTCTCTCTCTGTCTGTTTCATTTTCAATCACACGAAAGTAAGAAAGTTTCTAGATTCTTCTGAAAACAAATATATTCAATGCTTTGTCTGAGGGCAGCCTCGCTGGGGGTTAAGCGATGCTTGCAAAAAAAAAACTATTTCCCCAAACTTGTGCATACACAATGACATGCAACAGAATGACTAGACATGCTGCTGCTGGATCAAGCAACAGAAAAAGAGTAAATAACGGAGTTTCTACCTGGCCATGAGGCGGGAATGAAGAGTGCTAAGAACTCCACTGACCTGTGAAATGAAGGGGCCCACTTGGTTCTTCAGTCGCATGAGCTTCCCCAAGTCCCTTCTCAATGACGCTGGGAACAGGATAGCAATCGCAGTGTGTGCCCGGTGGGGGCAGTGTCAAACACGACCACCGAGAAGTTCATGTTCTTCACCAGCCTGAAACAACGTGATCAGAAATATTGCAACAGAAAAATAACTATGATTACCTCTCACCATAGCATAGTCATAATGTCGTGGATAGAAGGATGGGGAATAGGTTAAAACTTAAGGAAAAGCTTGGGGGGGGGGGGGGGTGACCTTGGTCAGGCACTATGAAAAGTTGTTGAATGAGCTATTGGCTCAATGGGATGATGGAATTATTAATCAAGTTTCATCCACTAGATCATAAATGGATGCATCTTGGACCATGTTGCTCCCATTTCCTGACCAACAATGCAGGTATCTGTACCTGTCTGGCCTCAAAAAAAGTAGAGCACCTAGTAACATGCAAAAGTTCTGAAATATGATGAAAAGCATGGCAATGTACCATCATGAAAAGAAAGATTTTGTGGACCTTATCGTCCTAATCTTGTTGTGACCTATGTTTCCATTTCACATCCACATTCATACCAGTAGAGAATATGAGTCAGTCTTCAGTGTCTGCAAGTTCACGGGGGCTGTTCTTGGATGATCATGGTGGTGTTCTCTGGAGGGAGGATACTAAACTCCCCCTAAGCTCTCTGCGACAAAGCCATTACACTGTCAGTCAAAATTCTTATTGGTGGTATCCTGCTGATGTTGAATCAGGTCACCCCTGAAGTGATCCAGCTGCAGTACCCTATGGTGGCTTGCCTCATGATGATCTGATGATGAATGGTATCATTGTGTGAACTGCTGGAATTGAGACTGTCACAGAATGATGCTACCGCAATTATAGGTACCTGAAAAATTTCTATCTCAACTTCCAAGTAAATCTCATCCCTGATGCTATTGTTGCCTGATAATACTTGTAAAAATAACAGTAATAACATCAGTAATTATAATGATAATAATAACAATAAGCAAATGATAAAGAAAACAGTACAAAATGTGCAAAACGAAACAAAAAAGCAAGTTTGACAGAAAGACAGATGTGTGTGTATGTGTGTGTGTGTGTGTGTGTGTGTGTGTGCATGTGTGTGTGTGTGTGTGCATGTGTGTTGCCTGTGTTATGCCTTAGGAAGCTTCTGAAATGGGATACAAGGCTAAAAACAGTTTTGTCCATCAAGTAAATAATGGAATCAATATCAACCACACAGGAGACTTACAGCAGATTACAGACAAAAAATATGAAAAAGGACAGGACACCTACTTCATGACTTCAGCAAAACTCATGGCCTCGTCAATTCCAGGGAAAGAACCCAGCAAATCCTGGACTAGATTCCGACCCATCGTCATCATATCAGCTGTAAACAAACACTTCACATGGTCAGCTAACAAAAGTCAACATGAATTTCAAGCACTGATCAGTCTAGCCACTCTTCTCCTACACCCCCCCTCCCCCTCCCCCCCTGTACTCAAGGGCTTTACATGAATGTTAATATAAAATTATTATAAGAGCAAGGATAGATTACCAAGAGGTGGTTAAAAACAAACGGGAACAAGAAAAAAAGGACACCACAAATAGACAATACAAAAAGAAACAGAGGCTAACAAACTGAGCTGCGAAAAAACAAAGTACCAAACAAAACATTTTTCAAGGCTAAATGACTTCTTCAAAGGCTTATCCCCCCAAAAAACGATGCAAACAAAACAGAACAAACAAAAAAAAAAAAAAACAACTTAAACATGAAAACAAACAAACGGATGAACAAGCATCCCTTCAAGCAACTCTCCGATCTGGAGTAAAATGTAGTCAATACAAAAAACAACAAACGAGGAATGGTTTAAGGAAAATAGAAGTCTCTTCTTCAGGGAAAAGAACAAACAAGGGAGGGAGAAACAAATGCTGTAAAATGGGATGATATTAAATAATTATCTCATAAATAATAATGATCTCTCTTCTTCATTTGATGAAAAATAATAACGCTGAAAAAAATGAAATACAAGGGATGAAGGATAAGGGTAGTTATTGATGTTACACTGATGTGATGGAATATAGAAAAGATAAAATTCAGGGATGATATAAGATTACAATGATGATATTCATAATAATAGTTAATAATAATGAATCTCTCATTCATTTGATAGTAATAATAATAATAAATGAATGATACATAATATTATTGATAATGATGCGGGATAGGAGAATGGAGAAATAGTTTACAATAATAGCTATATAATAAAAAAAAAAAAGTCCGAAGAAATATACAACCCACTACTGCTAGTACCATATTATTAATATTTCATAAAAATAACAACAAGAATAATCAAGAAAAAGAAGAATATAGAAAATGGAAAGGATAGTAACTAAGTACAATAAAAAAACAAAAAATACACAAATTATGCAAAACACATTAACCTAACTAAATAGTTTACCTTGTTCAAAGAATTCATCTGGTAGCTCAGAAAAGCCAAGGTTCGGATCGATTTCCTGTGAAATAATAATAACATGAATTAGAGATGCTGGACAAAAACGATCTATGAACAAGAGAGGATAAAATGTTTTCATAAAGAACATTCACAAGCAGATCACAGATCAGTGATTTAGAAGTTGTACAGCTGTTTAAAACCACCTGAAAGTAATCGTGAGTACAGAAGTGTGTCTACAGATTATTTTCATTCAACACACCCCATTTTATTATATAGTGCAAAATTATGGACACTTATTCATTCAGTGCAGTGTGGTTGTGGGCATGCATTTATGATGGTAAGTTAATACTGTGTTATCACACATTGTGTGTGTGTGTGTGTGTGTGTGTGTGTGTGAGTGTGTAAGTGTGTGTATGTGTGTGTGTGTGTGTGTGTGTGTGTGTGTGTGTGCGAGTGTGTGTGTGTGTGTGTGTGACATCTGCATCCAGTTTACCACTGATGCAAACAAACCAACAAAAAGAGAAAACTACATTAAAACATCCATGGCCTAACGACCCTTTGACTTACCAAGACCTGAATCAGATGTACCCCTTACTGCTAAAAAAAAAAAAAGAGAAAAAAAAAGTAAAATTTAATTATGCCATGCAGATCATGCCCTACCATTTGATTGTGTAATCCCTTACCATGGCGTAGAGGTTGGTGAAGCCCTTGACCAATGTCGGCACTTTGGAAAAACTTCTGATTGAAGGCATCGGACACATTGTGAGCTGGGTCAGTGGAAATGATCAGCACTGTCTCCCTCACCTTCGTCAGCTGTACTGCCAGACTGCAGCTGTGGGTAACAGAAAACTTCAATAAAAATGTATGTATAAATCTATGTATTCTGCAATTTTTTACAGGTCAAAATCTCAAATGCATGTGATGATTGTAAAGTGGGGGAAAAATCAAAGTACCTGTGCATGGCAAATTACTCGATCATGTGCATGGACAAGACTAGATCTGCCCATCATATACTCTGCGTTTTCATCACGGCATGGTAGCAACAATTCTCGCTTGCTTGGCAGTGTGAGTGTATCATAGCACACTCTAGTAATGAGCAGGGGTCAGAAAGATGAGAGTTTGCTAGATTGGCCTGGGACTGTTTCACGTTCAACAGTAAATGACTGACAGTTGCTATGTCCTGTGACTGGTGCTCAAAAGTTGTATAATAATGTATAAATTTCTCTGACTGGTACATAAACAATCAAAACACACTGACCCTTCAACAGCATGAAGATTTTTGAAGTAATCACATTGTAATTGTGAATTTGTGGCTTCAGTCTGTTTCTTTACTCACCTCGCCTCTCACATCTCTTGCTGTAATGGTAACTTTACGTCTACCTTTAGATAAGCTAGCCACCTTGTGAGTTCTCACTTTATGAAAGTAATCTACTCAAGTATCATGGTGGTCATAAAATATTTACCCTTCACTTTGGAGGAGTTTATTTATATACTTAAACACTTACGCACATTCATGCACATGCTTTCAATAACTTACCCAGGATTAACTACCAACTCCTAGTCCTAGTCTGAGTCTGGCACTCTATCAGTTTTAAGAGTTTTTGGATCTAAAGTCCCCAGTCCTGTAGCAGTAGTACTATTAGTGATGTCCTCAACACTGTTGTCAAACTCCACTGAAAGTACCATCTATGGCTGTCTAGTTCTGTCACATTCACAGTGCTATGGCTAGACTGTCTCCTACAGACAGGAGGCCCTAGCACTGATCTGTCATAACACCCTCACCACAACCTAGTACCTGAACTAACCATAAGTTTGAGACCCGTCCTCTATGCACTGTACTGCTGGGACTTTGTTTGCTTGTTTGCCTGACCGTCTGTGAACAATTTCTCAAACACCTGCATGCACTTTCGCCGAGCTCGCCTGTATGCACAACATCAATACGGAGTTGTATGACACAATCACTGACCCTTCAACATCAACTAAGATTTTGAAGAAGTCAGGATCAGGATGAGGACTTAAAGTTAAACGTTGCTGGAACCTTCCTAGGTTATAAATAGCAGCAGGAAAAAGAGAGAGCAACCCTCTTCAGGTAAACAAAAACTTATTTTAAGATTTGGTTTACTTCCTGTTAGTTCTAAAATCATTCTGACCCAATGAAACTGACGCCCCAAGTAGTCACATTATCCCTTTTAATTTTTTCATTAACACCCGTTTCTTCATTCCACTCGCCTCTCAAATCCCTCGCCACAAGGAAAAGACAGCCACCATAAGAGTTTTCGTGTTTATGAAACTCGCGTTCAGTGATCATGTAATCAATTGTAATTTTTATCGAAGACGCAACGGTCAACATTACTGCCCACGCCGTTCAAACTAGTTATCTTGCATATAAGTACAACGATCAGAATAGCCTTACCTTGTTGTAGTCTTCCCTACGCCCCCCTTTTCCACCAACAAAAACCCATTTCAGCGACGTCTGATCAACAATATTTTTCAATGATGGCTCATACTCCACCACATCATCGTCGGCGGCAGCCATGATGGCGAAGGGGAATCACTCTTTTCGCACACATCATTGGCCTCACATGGCATTATATGGGCCTACACTGCTCATGAAATCCAGTGATAGACCTAGACTTTATTCTTAACGTTTGGACATTATTTTCCCCATTTCACACAGCATGAGTTAAGATGGAAATAAAAAAAAATCAACAAAGAACAATAACAAAAGGTTAAAAAAAACAACCCCCCAAACGCCGGGGAACTCAATACTCAAAACACGTTGTGGCCTGTAACATCATGCGCCACGTCAGCGTACAGGGAATATAAGAAGTCGACGGGCCAAAGCGTTTTTCGCTATGAGGACGTAAAACTCAACCATTTCCAAAGCGCCAGCTTTGTCTTGCCACGCGCCAACCTTGACAATTAAAGCGCCACGACACAACAGTTTGAGTTTCACAGCGCCGTCAATCTCATTTATGTTCTGTCTTGTACCGACTCGCCCTCATCAATCTTTGCCTGTGACCTCTTCTATGCATACGGGCAGGGTCATGACCCTAGCTGTCCACTGATGCTTTCCTTGCGGAAACTCACCAGCAGTCCCCTGCTCGTATTCAAACTCGAATCCGCACCCCCACCAAAGAGGCTGATCTCACGGGTGTCATCTTCAAAGTTGTCTTGCAAACTGAGTCTCTCTCTCTCTCTCTCTCTCTCTCTCTCTCTCATTATGCTTATAAAAAATGTGTTAGAAGTTTTAGAAGAAAAAGAAACACCCGAAGGTGCTGGGAGGGACCCAGGAAAGCACTGTCCTCACCTGCCTTTAGAGCAGTCCTGTACCCCCCCTGGAGGCCTGCGCTGTGTTGACGATGGGTACAGGCACGCGCTGGACACTCCATTAAGATATCAAGGGACATAACTGCTCCAGAACAGAGGTAATCGGACTACAGGATGCAACTCATAACAGCCTTAAAGTAGCGTCCCCATGGGTGTACCAGCCTGTATTTCATGGTTGGAGAGCCCACCGGCGAAAAACAACCCCCTCCAGCTGTCGAGCACACCCCACAGACCCAACCATCCCTGCCCACGGACAGATGAAGACAGTGCCACTCCAGACACAGCCAAGCTTTCGCCATACGGTCTTATGTGCCCACAAGAGAGAATCTAAAGTTGTAGTCTTTCCCACTGTCAACAGGACTTTCCCTATGGTCAGTGGGTCTTTCCTCACTGTCACTGGACCTTTCTCAGGGTCAGCCTAGTTAAGGCAAAGAGGAAAAAGAAACACTCGAAGGTGCTGGGGAGGACCCAGAGAAGCACTGTCCTCACCTGCCTTTAGAGCAGTCCTGTACTACCCTTGGAGGCCTGCGCTGTGTTGACGGTGGGTACAGCCACGCGCAGGACACTCCATTAAGATATCAAGGGACGTGTTAGAAGTTTTATATGTTAGTTCTGCTTAGTTAATTGCTGGCATGTATCTGCTTATCTGTTGCCATTGGAAACCGAGATTGTCCTCTTCACCCCTCCGCCTTCACCCCTCCCCCCAGCCCCCCCCCCCCCCCCCCCCCCCCCCCCCAATCTCTCTCTTTCCTTCTTCTGGGAGAAAAGTATGGACACTTGAGTAAACAGTCTGTCCTACACCTTTAGGTCAACAGTTGCTGATTTAAACTCTCTCTCTCTCTCTCTCTCTCTCTCTCTCTCGCTCACACACACACACACACACACACACACACACACACACACACACACACACACACACACACGGTGTGTGGGAAGAGAATGAAAAGGCAAGTGTGGAGGGGGTGTGGGGAAAAAAAGAAAGAAAGAAAAAAGAAAAAAACCCGGGGATAATTCCGACGAGGGGATATGATTAATGTACACAGAAGCTATGGGGAGGAAGAGGAATATCTATGTCTTCCACCTGTCTTCTGCAATTGCTAGGTGGATATTTTTTTTTTTCTTTTATTTAATGGACAATGGGGAAGAGAGAGAAGAAATGAACACGTGTTACTGAGCTAGAGAGTTTTTCTTTTGTCTTTTTTTCTGCCTCATTCTTTCTCTTCTTTTTTTTTTTCCTGTCCCTTTTCTCTCTGCGTATTACTCGCCTTGTTCCAGATGTTTATTTCTGTGGATCTGATTTTTATAAGTTATGACCAGATCTTTGTTTGAAATGTGAAATATTTTCACGCACGCACGCACGCATGCTCACACACGTGGCCTCGCACACACATACTGAAATACCGCGCGCGCGCGCGCGCGCGCGTGTGTGTGTGTGTGGGTGCGTGCGTGGGTGGGTGCGTGCGTGCGTGTGTATGTGCATGCGTGTGTGCTCGCGCACATGTGTGTGTGTGTGTGTGTGTGTGTGTGTGTGTGTGTGTGTGTGTGTGTGCGTGCGTGGGTGGGTGGGTGCGTGTGTGTGTGTGCATGCGTGTGTGCTCGCGCACACATGGTGTGTGTGTGTGTGTGTGTGTGTGTGTGTGTGTGTGTGCGTGCGCGCGCGCGCGCGCGCGCGCGCGTAGGCCTACAATCCGTACAGAATAGCATTTCTTTAATATGCAAAATGCTCAAGAGCCCAGACTGAATATAAGTGAAGGAAGGAATGATCAGATAAACAAAAACACATGAATGACAAAGTAAACTCAGCCTCTTGGTTGCCAGGTACCATGCAGTGAGCAACATCGCGTGACTGCCACCAAAGGCTTTAGGGTGCACAAAAAACTGGCAGCGGAATTGTTTGAGGATGTGTGTGACATGGGCATCTTGTTGGCTCATCGCTTCCGCACCAAAGCCACAGTATGGTGACTGCAAGTTCAAAACTCCAGTAGGCGCTTAACCTAAAAACTCTCTCTTTAGCTGCCCAGCTGTGTCTTCATATATTGCCGTTCTGATGGCATCAGTGTAGTTTCAGTTAGGTCCCTTTCTGTCCATTATCCTGGGATGGTTATATCCCTGGTCTGCCATATCGACTCTAGCGCAATACGGACGCTAAACCCTTTATGCAACTTACCTGGAGCGGATTCATTGTACTATTGTCAATGATTTTTTTTTTTTCATGTGCATACACTGATCTCCCGTAATATGGCTGTTTAGAGCCACCGTCCACTCTGGTATTGCACATTAAATCTGAGCATTATGGGATCCATCTGAATGAATGAATGAATAAGTGAATGAATGAATGAATAATGAATGAAGAAAGAAAGGAAATTATACGTAAAACAGAAAAGAAACACAATAAAAACATATAAAGGTACAGTCACACAAATTCACAACATCTTATGAGCAAACGTTGTCAATTTCAGTAGTGTTGATACTGGAGAAAATTTTTTTGTGTCAACATTACGTCAAAACGTGTGTGAACACAGGGGCCGCAAATAAGTAAATGTGATCTTAGCTTGCCAACTTCAATCAGACAAGAACTTTCTGAATTAGAACACTAATCAAACTGGAATATTTATCATATTCAACTTTCATTAATCAGCATCGAACAAATCAACGAGTGTGGATAACACTGGTACTGCTCAGGCACACACCAAGTGTAGACTACAAAGAGACGCATTAGTGTGTGTAGACATTGGCTCTGCGGTCAGTTGTCCTCTAGTGGTATCGACGACTTTAACCTGCCCATACATGCATGCACTGTGTATGACCAAGACGGCTCTAAGTAAAATTGATGAGGCGGAATGTGGAATACGCTATGACCTTGCTGAAGGAGTCGAGTACTCATAGACTGGCGCAATAACATTGTTTTGAGAATTTTTATTGTGTCTGAAAGTTGATTCTCCTCATTTTCTTTCGTATGGCCATCAAGGTACGAGCCAGGTGGTTCCAAGCAGACAGATTAAAATCAAAGGAATGGGACTATTTGGGCGCTTGGAGCTGGCGCAAAGATAGGGTTACAGGTGAGTGCAAAGGCCTGAAACGTACGTCAACTAAGGGGAAGGCCATGTATATGAAGATTGTTTGTGGTTTGGTTTCATTAGTGAAAATCCCCCCCCCCCAAAAAAAAACAATGGAAATGATTAATGGGGAGTTGTTCTCTTGATCAATTATCAGTTTAAGATTAAATGCTGGCTCAAATTTATGGTAGGCCTCAAAACGCTTACATGGATTATAATAGTGTTTTAGTGTAAAATCCTACATTGTGGGGTGTGGCCACGAACACACACAGGGAAGTGAGCTGTTTGAACAGACATGAAGTGATCCATAAGGAGCTGCGTTAAAATGCTAGTGGAAAAATAGTCACAAATGCCAGGACAATGCACAAAATACACGAACAAAAAAATGAAGTGGTACATAAAACTAGATGTAGATATGTTGAGGAACGCAAACTTCATTAGCAGCATCTCTCTCTCTCTCTCTCTCTCTCTCAAATAAATTCCAGAGCATTAGACACGGCTTTTCTGTGGTTACGGTTCGCTTTAATTCATTCAGATTTAACGTCATCACCCATCCGGGTGTGACATGACTGACTGACATGGATAATCTATCCTGAAGGAAGGGGGAGGGGAGGGATGGTGTGTGTGTGTGTGTGTGTGTGTGTGTGTGTGTGTGTGTGTGTGTGTGTGTGTGTGTGTGTGTGTGTGTTGCAGCAACTGTCTCACAGCCACACGATGGTCGGCTGTTTTATGAAGGATGGGATAAAGATTTCACAGAAGTGCAAATTTTTTTTTTATTAAAACATGCGTTCGTACACGGAACCTCAGAGCTAAGTCTAATCTGCAGAACTTGGCAGGGGGGTTGGAGTCGGGGAAGGGCTGTGGGGGGGGGACGGCTGTATGGGGTTTGCACAGACACAGACCGAAAGAGAGAAAAAAAGGTTCTTCTAATTTGATCCTCTTATCAAGACAACAACAAAAACTTTATCCAGCACAACGATCGAGTTCCTCCTCCCACCTCACCCTCCCCCCCTCCCTTCTTCCTCTGGACCCCCCTCCCCCAACCCACATCCGCATCACCATGCCCTCCCCCCCCCCCCCCCTCCCGGCTCTCATCCCAGTCCCCCATCCCTCCCTGGAACAAGCAAACAAGTGACATGCAGTAGTGGTATGTACATCAAGAACACAAGTGGAACCAAGAACACCGAGTAAAACAATGTCTGAGGCTACATACATCTGACTATTATGTCAGCGTGGTCTTCTATAAACGAAGACACAGTAAAACAGTTTCCGACGCTGCATATAATAGAATATTTTAGAAGGAATTCTGTAAATGAACACACAGGAAAATAATTTCTGATGCTGTATACATCAGAATATTATCAAGCAAGGTCTTCTCTAGAAACAAACCACAGTGAAAACAGTTTCTGATGCTGTATACATCGGAATGGCATGCAAGGTTTACTGTAAAAGATATGTTGAAAACTTTGACATATAGTAAAGTGAAAAAAAAAAATCAACATATACACATGATGAGGACACAAATTCATGTTGAAGTAAGTATAATCACAGGGGTACAGTCTTCATACGTGTTGAGAGTACCAATAGGTACTGAAGCAGAAATACATATGCTGAAACAGATATTTCTACGGAATTTGACTTCTCCTCACTACAAGACGAGACATATGCGTGCGTGCGTGCGTGCGTGTGTGCGTGCGTGTGTGTGTGTGCGCGCGTGCGTGTGTGTGTGCGTGTGCGTGTGTGTGCGTGTGTGTGCGGGCGTGCGCACGCACGTGTGTGTGTGTGTGTGTGTGTGTGTGTGTGTGTGTGTGTGTGTGTGTGTGTGTGTGTGTGTGCGCGCGTGTGCGTGTGTATGTATGTGCGTGTGTGTGCGGGCGTTGCGCATGCACGTGTGTGTGTGTGTGTGTGTGTGTGTGTGTGTGTGTGTGTGTGTGTGTGTGTGTGTATGTGTGTGTGTGTGTGTGTGTGTGTGTGTGTGTGTGTGTGTGGTGTGTGTGTGTGTGTGTGTGTGTGTGTGTAAACATATTTCCACAGAATATGTCTTGTACTCACATAAAAACTATAACTTTATAGTAATAGAGAGAAAATCTCTCTGCAGGAGAGAGACTTCACAGAACCTGACTTGTTCTCGCATCATTACCAGAAATTTGTAGGTTGATACTGAGATTTCCACAGAATTTGACTGCCTTCACATTAAGACTAGAATTTGATATGCTGAAACAGCGATTTTCACAGAAATTTGGCTCATGCTGTCCTCAACCCTGCTGAAGCAGAAAACACCAGAGAAATTTGTCAATGTTGAAGTGAAGATATTTATTGGAAGTTCAGTTTTTTGTTCGCTCACACACAGATGTATGCTGAAATAGATATTACCACAGAAATAAATGTTGTATCCATTCTTAAGTTTACAATTTAATGTTGAAGTAGAGACTGCCACTAAAATTATCTTGTGTGCATAGACTAATGTTGAAGGAGAAATCATCAGATAAACTGAATTTGCACATCAACACAATAATATACAATCTGATGTCAAAACAAAATTCTTTTTGGAAAGGAATTGTGTACACATTAGCATTCGCAACAACCAAAATTACGCTAAAACAATTAGCAGAAACAGTCATGTACATGACTGAATCTGTAAACAGTTCTTAATTTCAAACAAGAAAAAAAAAATACAGTACACACAACGTTTCATAATCTTCATCTAGGAGCCAAGCAACTTCAGCATCAGACCACAGTGACCTCATGGTGACCTCAGTTTTGATGTCCCCTCCACGCCTATGCCCTTGCTAGGTTCGTGTCGAGGTCGTCTGTGTTCGTGAGATCATGGGGACTGTCGTTGGACAGGTGCGGTGGCGCCCTCTGGAGGGAGACACTCATTCACGCTGGCTCCGCCACTGAGCAATTGTTGTGGTCGGTAAGGGGCTCAGTAAGTGGTGTCCTGGATCAGATTAAGAACCACTGAACACCACCGAAGTGACTCGACAGCACTGCAGTGTCTCCTTTGCCGGGTTGACTAGCATCTTGCTCTATTGCAACATTCATGTGCACATGTTAACGTATCCTTGCATGAAAGACAAAAGTGCTTCACAGTATGTATGGACACAATGACTTCAAATAGAAATGCAGACTCTCTCTCTCTCTCTCTCTCTCTCTCTCTCTCACACACACACACACACACACACACACACACACACACACACACACACACACACTTCCTCACTGCCCTTCCCGTAATACCTCCCATCAGCATTTTATGTAATAGTTGCATGCCATGCATGACCTATTCCCTTCTGCTGAGGTTTGCTGGGACATGCTGTTTTGTGGGATAACATCGTCCTGGGACCTCGACGATTTCTCCCCCACCCCCTGCCCCGCGATGCCTTTCCTAGTGTACCTTTTATTGCACAACTCGACTAGACAACAAATGAATCAAAACAACAACAAACCAGCAACCTGGCACAGTCATGATGTGACACTGTTTTATAATGATAAAACCCCAACAAATAATAAAAATAAAACCCCACATAAATGTGTGAGTGAAGCCAAAATAAATCACTACAAAAAAACGAAAACGTAAATGAACTCAAATAACAGAAATGAATAAATGAATGATAAATACATAAATAGATAAATAAATATAAAAAATAAATAAACGAGATATCAAAGGGCTATAACAAAAACAAACAAACAAACAAAAAAACAAGAAGAAAAAAAAAAAAAAGCAAATCCAACCAAAAAAAAAAAAAAAAAAAAACAAACAAACAACAAAAAAAAAACGAAAATGAAACAAATAATCAACTAAGCAGATCGATATACAACCACGCCAAACCGAGATGTAAGCAACAAAGAGCAGCAGAGTGTTCACACGGTCCCTTTGTGCAGACCGTTGGCAGTGGACTTTCCTCTCTCGGTGTCTGGCAGGAAGGAGCCGTGGAAGGAGAGTGCCATCTTGACGTGACAGGGCGTGGTGGCGCGTCCCCACCTCCTTCAGAGTCTGGGCGTCCAGCACCACCAGAAAGGACGGCACGTTGGGCGTCTCGCTCAGCACGGCTGACAGCAGCACACCTGTATATACATACACACACACACACACACACACGCAGGCGCACGCGCACACGCATACACACACGCACGCACGTACGTACACACACACACACACACACACACACACACACACATATGCACGCACTCACGCGCGCGCCCACACGCACGCGCGCGCGCCCACAGGCACGCTCGCACACACACACACACACACACACACACACACACACACACACACACACACACACACACACACACACACACACCAAATACACATAAGTGTGCTCATGCATCCATGCATGGCGTACGTTCATACATTCAACTCCGAAATGCGTGCCCTCTCCCCCCCCTCCACACACACACACACACACACACACACACACACACACACACACACACACACACACACACACACGCATTCAAACCTTCCGTCATGAAAATACGATGTATATCATTAGAAACTGATTTAGTCGAAGGCCCTTCGTTTTTGCAAGCAGCAAGAAGCCATGTGGAGCTAACACTGTCATAACAAACTTCCGACCTGCTGCCGTTTGTAACCATACACAGTACACAAGACCGTTCGAACCAAACCATCTTTATATGCCCCCCCCCCTCCCCGGCATCCTCTGCTCCCTAACTCAAACAAATAAAGCATAACATGCTTACATAGGTGCAAGTGCTGAGGAGACTTTGTATGAACTATACCTGATCTGCAGAGAAAATTTCTAGTCTTAATGTGAGGGCAAATCAAATTCTGTGGAAATCTCAGAATCAATAGACACATTTCTGGTCATGAGAGGGCCGAAAGCATGCACGAATACACGCACGCACGAACGCACTTTCGCCTTTTTTTTTTTTCTCTGTCTGTTCCAAGCCCACTGTCGGTGGAAGCACAAATCTTTGTACATAGTTCCATAATGTCGATGTCATCCGAAAAGCGTGAATTGTGGACGCCCCCCCCCCCCCCCCTTCCCTCCCCCAACAAACCCCGTCCCACTTCTTCTCCGACCCCAACCAATGCCAAGTGGATGTCGTGGTACTGACTGACTCCTGTTCTTCACTACTAAGTTCCATTACTATAGATATGTATCAGTGTTTTTTTTTTTTTCTTTTCTGTCTACATACTGACCCTTGTCTTCTCTCCTTGGCACCAGGTTTGGCCACGAAGATGGGTTCTCCAGGGCTGCAGCCTGCCTCCTTCCAGTACACCGCTTTCCTCTGCTCCAGGTCCACCTTCACCAGCTGCAGAGACGGGACACACAGGGAGAGTGACATATACTTCTGGAAAACAAACCTACCTTGGACACAGTATCCCTTTGGCGATTTGTGTTGTTGGGGGAGTAGGGTCTATGGTTGTGAGTCACTTTGGGGTTTTTGATATGCAAATGGTAAGTGTGAGGATAACAACAACAACAACAGCAACACACACACACACACACACACACACACACACACACACACACACACACACACACCACTTCACGCAGTCACAAAGACTTCGACCCAGACAGACAGACAGACAGACACACACACACACACACACACACACACACACACTTCACGCAGTCACTAAGACTTCGACCCAGACAGACAGACACAGACACACACACACACACACACACACACACACACACACACACACACACACACACACACACTTCACGCAGTCACAAAGACTTCGACCCAGACAGACAGACAGACAGACAGACAGACAGACACACACACACACACACACACACACACACACACACACTTCACGCAGTCACAAAGACTTCGTCCCAGACAGACAGACAGACAGACAGACAGACAGACACACACACACACACTTCACGCAGTCACAAAGACTTCGACCCAGACAGACAGACAGACAGACAGACAGACAGACAGACACACACACACACACACACACACACACACTTCAAGCAGTCACAAAGACTTCGACCCAGACAGACAGACAGACAGACAGACATACACACACACACACACACACACACACACACACACGCACACACTTCATGCAGTCACAAAGACTTTGACCCAGACAGACAGACAGACAGACAGACACACACACACACACACACACACACACACACACACACACACACACACACACACACACGCACACACACACACACACACACACACACACACACTCAAGCACGCGGCTTTCATAGGGATGTCGAGGTATCTTTCAGTATAGATTGTATCTCCCTTTCCTGAAAATCTCCGCTAGAAATTGCCTCCTTCGTGTCACTCTCTTTCATGTTGCTTATTTTTCTGTCGTTTGTTTGTTCGTCTTCTCTCTCTCTCTCTCTCTCTCTCTCTCTCTCTCTCTCTCTCTCTCTGCGTGCGTGCGTGCGTGCGTGCGTGTGTGTGTGTGTGTGTGTGTGTGTGTGTGTGTGTGTGTGTGTGTGTGTGTGTGTGAGAGAGAGAGAGAGAGAGAGAGAGAGAGAGAGAGAGAGAGAGAGAGAGAGAGAGAGAGAGAGAGAGAGAGAGAGAGGGGGGAAGACAGACAGACAGACAGACAGGCAGACATTTGTAACCAACCCTTTGCTCATCGGGATGAACAGAAACGCCGTAAGCGTAGCGGTATTTCTTGCCATTGCAACGTTCATAGTTGATTCGGGGGCAGTTCCATCCTAATCTTGTCTGCAACACACATTGGACACAACGCCTTAGTAAACTACTGGTCTACGCTGCCCACCAAACGACAGTGGACAACTAGCAAGCGAATAATCGGTCGACTGATCTCATTCGAAACTATGTGTTATGTAATTTTGTCCTTTCCCCGCAAAACGTACATGAAAAGTCAATGGAATACAAGAACAGACTTTTTCTTAATGGAAGGAAATCTTAAGCGAGGCAGGGAACAGTAAGCAGTAAAACAAACGAATAGGCTAACTCTTGCTCCCGTAAATGAAATTATTATAGGCCCATGCACGCATGTCTCCTTGCTTGTTCTGTGCGCTCTGTGCTGTCATTAAATTCTGCGATGCGATTTGGTGTCGTACGCAGCGCTCGTTTGGAGTTATGGGCCCTGTCAAGTTTTCATCACCGGAGCGAGAGTTACCCTACTTGTCTGTTGTGTATTCTTCATGGTTTCTGGACGGGGGCTGATTCAGGTCTCTGGAATTCCTCAAATGTCCAGCTGATTCACCATGGGATAAAAAAACAACAACGACAAACAAACAAACAAATAAACAAACAAGCAAGTACGCTCAGGAGCTACGCCAATGATTCGCCCAGCATTCCACGCAAGCATCATCTCTTGAGTTCTCCCAGTATCCACAGCTGTATCTGGAAGTTAACTTTTACATACTTTCGCAGCAGCATAATCATCTGCTGCAGCATCTGTTGTGGCGTTCGGGGGCAGAGTCTTGACGTGTTGGCTTCATGTTTTTTACGTATTGAAGCACCCACATCATGTTGCTGTTCTAACAATATTAATTAAAAAAAAAAAGAAAAAAAAAAACAAAAAGAAGTACCTGTTTCCACACGAAGAATTTAAGTATGGGTAAAAGTGTTTTTTTCAGAATGTAAATTTGAAGACAACCAGGCCTCTCTGCTCATTATTCATTGTCAAGTTAGAACTGAAACACTGTCCACATAACCAAATTATCATAGAGGTGGCTTAGATAGATAGATGGATACACAGATAGATGGATAGATAGAGATAGATAGACATATAAATGGACAAAGAGACAGACAGATACATAGATAGAGAGATAGACATATGAATGGATAGATGGACAGATAATAGAAAGATTGACAGATGGATAGACAGACAGACAGATAGAGATAGAGATCGATCGATCGATCGATCGATCGATCGATCGATGGGATAGATAGATCGACAGATCGATCGATCGATCGATCGATAGATAGATAGGTAGGTAGATTGATTGATAGATGGATAGGCAGACAGGCAGGTAGATAGATTGATAAAAAGTTAGACAGATAGACAGACAGACAGATAGCCAGCCAGCCAAACAGACATACGGACAGGCAGATAAAGCGACTAAACAGATAGACGTGCCAGGCTCTGTCGTTCGTGTTAAGCAGTGCACTGCAAACTTTCTGGCGACAAGGCCACGCCACGTGATATCGACAAGGCGGTCACGCCATCGCACTGCCCATCACTTTCCCTGGCAGTGCCACGACACGGCTGAAACTCAGCCAACGCAGCCCAGACCGGCCGTACCGTGACTTGAGGCGAAACAACGTCTGCTTCGACACAGGTCCAGCTGGTCTTTGAACGGTAATTAAGATAGTAATTATACTAGCGGCCCTTTAAGCTCCGTGCATTGTTGCGTTGTTCTGAGCGTTCTCAGGCAGGGTCAACATCCGGCTTTGAGAGATGGCCAAGACCTAGATCAGAGGGTGACTTTCTGTCTTTTCGGTGTCCGCATAATGTCTTTGTGAACTTTGATTCCGTCCACGTTGTTCGGATAAGATCGTGATTCCGTCCACGTTGTTCGGATAAGATCGTGATTCCGTCCACGTTGTTCGGATAAGATCGTGATTCCGTCCACGTTGTTCGGATAAGATCGTGAAAGCCGAGGTGTCATATGCATTAAAAGCAAACAAATAAAAAAAAAACAAAAAAAAAAACAACAAAAAAAGGAAACAAAGAAACAACAAGCAGACACAAAACCCTTGCGAGAGCGTTTCCTTTTCTTTCTTTCTTTCTGTTCTTTTTTGATTTTTTTGAGGCATCAGTTGTCGGATCAATGGAGCACCTAAGGCGGTGACTTTTTTTTTTCTTTTTTTTATGCTCAGGTCGAAATCCACCTCCCTCATTTTTGGGGTCTTCACATTGTCCTCTCATTCTGCCAAAAACAAAACAAAACAAAACAAAACAAAAAAAAACAAACAAAACAAAACAACCCCCCCCCAAAAAACAACCCAAACAAACAAAAACAAAAACAAAAAAAAAAAAGCGGAGAAAAAAGCTAAAACAATTTCCACAACTGGCTTTTTTTCCCTTCTTTTTTTTCCCTTTTTTTTTTTTTTCAAAACAACCAGTCTCTTACATCCCTTCACCTAGAAAAAGACTAACGTTCGCTGCTGGTGAAGTATATGACACACACACACACACACACACACACACACACACACACACACACACACACACACAAAGAGAGACAGCAAGAAACAATGATACAAAGGAAATAAATTCATTCATACTGGTGTCATCGTCCTGGAAGAGGATATGTACCTAACCTTAATGGTAGTATCACAGACAATCACACACGTGACAACCTCTCACAAACAGTGGCTTCTGGATCAAATGTGACTGTGTGTGTGTGTGTGTGTGTGTGTGTGTGTGTGTGTGTGTGTGTGCGCATGTGTGTGTGTGTGTGTGTGTGTGTGTGTGTGAGAGAGAGAGAGAGAGAGAGAGAGAGAGAGAGTGAGAGAGAGAGAGAGAGGTGAACGAGAAGGAGAGTGTGTGTGTTCAGTGTGTGTGTGTGTGTGTGTGTGTGTGTGTGTGAGAGAGAGAGAGAGAGAGAGAGAGAGAGAGAGAGAGAGAGAGAGAGAGTGTTCGAGAGCTCACCATCAGTGATGTAGTCTGGAGAGCAGTGGATAACGCCAGGGGACACCATGTGAGCGGTGGCCTTGACCCCCCCACACCGACAAGCAAGGTTCACTTCCGGGTCAGCCTGTGATGAAGCGATAAAATCCCTCCTCACTGCCGGACTGGAGTGGAATATGACCTCCCTCTCCCAACCCCCTCTCCCTGCCACCCTTCGCCATCTCTCCTACCCGATCCTCCTTCATACTACCAGCCACTTCATATTAATAAACCAGCAAACATCACCGTTCTTTCATTGCGTATGGTTAGGAAGTTTTTCTTCTTTAACATCAATTTTTACAAACCCGTGTTTCATTCAGATGCAGTTATTATTTTCGAAATTCCATTTTCTTTCACACAGATAGGTATGTTGTTTCTGAAGAAGATTTTGACAGGAAATCTGATCTAATCCAGTAAAGAAACGGGTTACATTCTTTAGCTCCGTTTTGTGAATAATGAAATTTTCACTGGTTCATATTTCCATGAGCAGTTGCAAAGTTGTTATTTAACTTATGCCGAACTTTCTTGACATAATCATAATTATTAAGTTATGCCCTGCTCCTTTTCATCATCATCATCATCATCATCATCATCATCATCATCATCATTATCATGATGATGATGATCATCGTCGTGGTCGTGGTCGTCGTCGTCGTCATCATCATCATCACCATCGCCATCATCATCATCATCAGCAGCAGCAGCAGCACCAGCAGCATAACCAGCAACTTCACAATCTGTAGCACCGTGAATATGATGAAAATGTTATACTACTGCTTCTGTGACGTAATCGACGTCATTGTCATCGTCCTTCCTGTCACTGTTATTTCCACCATCAGGTATCATCACGTCCTCGTCGTGGTCACGGTGGTCCTGTTCACCGTGGGTCACCTGTGGTACCTGCGTGACGTTTGGTGGGCAGCACGAAGCGGCGGAAGGTGGCCGGGGGGATCTTGGCCTTGTAGTCCCTGTCCAGCATGTTCTTCAGGCACAAGTCGTCAATGACGTTCACGTCGTCGTAGCAGCACAGGTCCACCACCAGGTGTTCCTCCACCTCATAGCAGTTGATGAAGTGGAAGCAGAACCCCGTGTCAGTCTCGAAGGTCACCTCAGGCAGCCGTTGGTTGTCGGAGCGGCGGATCACGTTGAAGGCCATCTGGGTGCACAGCATGGCTTTCAGGGACAGAATTGTGTAGCGTGTGACTCTGTTCATGCTTCATTTTCTTTTCTTTTCTTTCTTTTCACCCCCCCCCCCCTCCCTGATTCTGAAACAGATGCATGAGTGTTTTTGTCGCTTTGTGATAGGATTGTGTAACATGTGACTTGGGTCATGCTTTCATTTTCTTTCTGTTCCTTTTTTTTCTTTTCTAGCTGATTCTGTATCAAATGCAAGAGTGTTTTTGTCGCGTTGTTCTCCCCATACCCACCGTCCAGTCTTTTACTCCCTCTCCCCCCACCCCCCCCCCCCCCCCCCAAGTTCCGACCTCTCCCGTCCTCCATAATGTGAGGTTCTTGCATTTCGTTAGTAATGTAACTTGTGAACTGATTCAACTATATTCAGTTATTCCTTCTAACTATTGTTTTTTTTTTTTTTTTTTTTTTGTTCCCATCAACCTGCAACAACGATTGATTCATTAAAGGGCATGCACAGATTTCACACTTCCGATGACAACATGGGATCTTTCTGATTTCCTGGATATCTAAATTGCAGAATCAGTCTTTCTTGGCACTGTTATGCAAATTTATCACAGCTAAATCTTAACAAAATGCTGTTAATAAAATCATGCCTCAAATTAAGTTGACGACAATCGACCTATTGTCATAGTATCAGTTACTATTAAAAAAAAAAACCCACTCCAAATTCGTCAAAATGTTATCATCAAAATACGTCCTTGACCGATCACAACTCACACACAACCTTCGAGTATCACGTGCACGCTCCGCTTGATCAACAATGTCACAGTCTGTCTCTATGTGCCTGCGCAAGGGACACCACTACTCTACCACATGCTGCTTCAGGCCCAGACCTTCTCTGTGGACTTGACGAAGCTGGAAGCCACGCCGTCCCTCCTCGCCAGTTGGTGGTGAGCAGCTTGACGATGTTGAAGGCGATGGGCTGCCAGCCAGCACCACGAAGAAGTTGTCGGTCATGCCGAAGCTGTGGTTGTAGCTCACGTGCAGGTTGAAGCGGGAAGGGATGGTGGTCAGCAGGCAGGCGTTCTTGAACGCGTCCCTCGTCTGGTGAGTGACAGGACACAGGGCAAAGGTCACTGAAGTGATGGTTATAAAGTAAGGGTGTTGTTGCTTATAGCCCAGCCGACCACCAAGGGCCATTGTTCAGGGCTGTCACCGCGTTGAAGTTAACTCACAAGTCTGGGAAAAAAAAAAAAAACAAACCCTCGTTCATGCAACCCCTTAAGATACACCTTAAAAACGCACTGGAAATTTGGTTGAAAACCTTTCTTCTATAAAATCTTAGATCAGATGAAGAATGTTGATCTCTGTATCAGAAATTCAAAGATCACGTCAGGTGGGACATCTCTGAAAGAGGTTTTTATGGAGACTGCTGCAAAATGCTAATGTCTCACATCATGCAAGTCCCAACATGTTTCACCGTGAGTTTCTATGATATGCAATGTACCACGGAGCTTCTTCACCGTTTTAAAAGATAGAATGGATGTAAAAGGAGTGACCTGTATGCAAGAGGCACAAGACTGTTTTTTTTTTACGGCCAAAAGACACATGGCAACAGTCACTGAATTCATGGTTACAAGACACAGGCCAACAGTCACTGAATTCATGGTTACAAGACACAGGGCGACAGTCCCTGAAGTGATGGTTACAAGACACAGGGCGACAGTCCCTGAAGTGATGGTTACAAGACACAGGGCGACAGTCACTGAAGTGATGGTTAAGAGGGACAGACCCAAAGCAACGGGCAGAGACAGCAAAAAACACCCCTATAACATAACGATCCTCACACATTCCCTCACCACTGACGGTAGGTAGCAAGACAAAGACCCACAGGCACTCACCTGGATGCTGTTTGCCAGGTACAGCCACAATGCCATATGCCGCGTTAGGGTTGAAGGAAGTGCCCAGGTTGTACATGGTGCCAGAAGCGTCAAAATGAGGATGAGCCGTGGCCATGTGCACCGCGATGGTCTCCCTTAGATCCACCTGCAGATCATTCACACACACACAC